>ML818196.1:0-10486 GCA_009831015.1 Picea engelmannii
CAAAGTTAGCCAAACTCAATGTGACATTACCCTTTATGAGCATTGCAATGAAATGAAACCATTAAGCAAAGTCATTATAGTCAAACATAATTAACAAATGCACAGTCAAGCATAATTGTGAACCATATTCAAAAGTATATTATTATTTGAGCAGTTACCTTTCACATATTACATATACTCATAAAATCAATGACATAACCATTAAGAAACACCATAATTCAATATAATCCAAGAAAAGTGTTGCAATGTGACAAAAACCTCATCATTCAATGTGACATAACTGACACAATGCAACATAACCATTTGTGAACATAAGTCCAATGAAGATTAAATTTGCAATTTCACATAACCTTTGAGGGATGTCACCTATGGCCAACCAAAGTCAACCAAACAAGACAAAGTCAAGCAAAATTGATCCAACATAACCCTTGAGAAACGTTGCAATGCAACAAAACCATTAAGGAATGTAGCAATTTGACATAAACTTTGCTGAGATGAATGTCACATTCTAACATAACCATTGAGTCTGACATAACCAACATGATTAATGTAGGAAGTTGAAACAACTCAACCAATATGAATGTCTCAATGTCACATAATCATTGAGAACATCACAATCAAACATATCCATATTATAAAGTAAGCCAATTCATGTTACAATTTGACATAACCATTGAATAATGTCACAACCCCAAAAAACCCTTGATGAATGTTGTGATTCAACAAAATCCTTAAAATAAATGTCGAAATGTGACATTACATTTGATTAATGTCATAATTCAACAAAAACCTTAATGAACATCGCAATGTGACATGACATTTTACAAATATCACAATGTTACATAGTCATTAATGTGTCAATATGAAATAACCATTAAGAAACACAACAATTTCACATAAAGTAACCCAAAATGTATGTCACAATCTGACATAACCATTGAAGAATGTCACAACCCAACATAACCCTTGATGCACATTGAAATGCAGAAAAAACCTTAATGAATGTCACATTGTCTCAATATGAAATAACCATTAAGAAACAAAACAATTTCACATAAAGTAACCCAAAATGAAAGTCACAATCTAGCATAACCATTGAAGAATGTCACAACCCAACATAACCCTTGATGCACATTGAAATGAGAAAAACACCTTAATGAATGTGTTACACATCAAATTTTCACACCTAGGTACCTCGCCCTGTGTCGCGAGTGTCGTAATCCAACATAAATTTCGATGAGTGTTACAATATCACAAAATACTTTATGAATGTCACAGTGTGACATCAAATCTGACCGACATCACAACGTGACATAACCATTCATGAATTTAGGAAGTTATTATACAATTATTTTCCACCAGATCACTTGATGGTCCTCATCTAGGGTTCAATAGTCTGATCCACTCACTCATACCACTTTTCCCATTAGATTACAACACTTTTCTGCACGGTTGATGGTTGTCCATTTACAACCTGTGACCAAGAAGTGTTGGTCGCTCCCTGTCCTCATGCAAGGAGCAATCGCTCCCTGCAATAATGCAGGGCATGACCAGGTTTGTTAATCCCTTTTTAGAATTGGTTTTGTGAGAAGAGATTCAATCATGGATTCTCCATGGTCCGACCTTGATAATCTTTTCATCTTGGGAAAGGAAATCTTATCCAAATTTCCCTTTGATCTTATCTCCACTATCCTATAAATAAAGGAGGTCTCTCATGGAAAAGGGGAGAAAATGAGAAAGTAAGTTTATGCTGGTAGATTAATCATAGAGCTTGGGAAAGGAACCTAGTTATATCTTCAAATTGTAATTTGTTTCATTTGATTAATATAATATGTACAAGATGTTTCCCTCTACTTGGACGTGTATGTAATTATTATATTTTCTTGTAGAGAAATCAATGTTCTCACGTTTTATGATACATTATTAGATCTATTGTTAATTTATGCATGATTAGTTGGATCTTGTGAAGGGTTTTTGAGTCTCTATGTTTGTAGAACTGAATTGGTAAAGGCGAAGAAAATCAAGTAGACCACTCAAAATATGCTAAATGATAAGTAGATTATTATGGAATCTTTCTAGCAAATTTTGATGGTTGAAAAGAGAGAAAAAGTAAAAGTTTGAGAGCAATTTGTTGCAGCCCTAATGGTTGTAGCTTTAATATTATAAAAAAAATAATATATCATTGGCCAAAGAAGATGCCCTAGTGGCTCAAGAAATATAGCAGAGCATAGAATTGATTCCATTTCAAACAATTTGAAAGTCTTGTAAAATCACGTTACCCAATGCAAGCAATTTATTTCTCCAATGAAAATTTCAGATTAGTGCCTTTAATATATCGGGTAAATGGAGTCTTGGATGTGATATTTATACCCACAATATCCCTAGGGGTGTAATCCATTTTACTCCCTAGGGAATGCAAATCAAACTAAGGTAAATCTAGGAAGGTGTACACCCTTGTACTCCTCCTAGCAACCTTGCCAAAAACAACTTATCAACCACCAAATGAGATGAAAA
This sequence comes from Picea engelmannii, assembly GCA_009831015.1. Taxonomy (NCBI): domain Eukaryota; kingdom Viridiplantae; phylum Streptophyta; class Pinopsida; order Pinales; family Pinaceae; genus Picea; species Picea engelmannii. Next base: position 2,515 of record ML818196.1, read on the forward strand.
TTGGTGAAGGGTGTATGAACTTATACTCCTCCCGGGATTTCAAATAATAATAGCATGGAACAAGAAGAAAATACCAATAAATGCAGAAATTTCCTTACCAATTCCACAAGATGCAAGATCAAACCCGAGTTTACCAAACCATATCCATCCATAAGAAAGAGAAGAAGCCTCCAAGAGGTGTGCACCACCTTATCTCTGTTGGAGAAATTTCTTTTTTTGACACTCTAGTTCATTAGGAGTGAACTGACTAGTTCTATTTTAGACTTTCTATTTCGACCATCATTATTATGCATGCATGCATTCCTAACGAAAGCTAATTGCTTGATTGATTTTCTTAATTATGGAATGTTTCGCCTTATATATGAGTGTATTCCACTAATTCATTGTATCACAATGATCACAATGATCATCATTCATTAGCTCATTGGAGTAGTGTGAATATATTTTCTCATTCTTCTATATTGAATCTCTCCTCCTTTCTTGATAAACATTGTTTGTAATTGCTTTAGCTAGATCTCTCATGCATATTTTGATGAAACATTGACATGGTATCATATCTACAATACTTGGAGCAAGCCAGACAAACCAAGGAATAAGGAAAATCGGAGTTTCGACGAGAAAAATCTGTGTAAAAGACACGGTCGCACCCTATTTGAAAGGGTCGCTCCCAATACACTAGAAGAGTGTGATCATGGTCACATCCAATACACTACAAAGGGTGACCATTAGGGTATGGTTTCTTTGTCTCTTAAGGAAAGGAACGACTACCTCTTAAAAGTGCCCCTTTTGGTAGTGATTTCTCCCAAAATATTGACTTTATGAGGAAATGGCTCGTGGAAGAAGTAAATCGATCCATTCTACAAGTGGTTTTTCAACCATTTGGAAAAATACCACACCATTTTCTCAGAAAGGAATCCAAAAGATCACCTCCTGAAACTGATACAAATTTTCCATTTGATGTGCTCTTTTTGTAGTGATTTCTCAATTTTTTCACTTGCAGATTGAGGGTAAATTTTTAGGAGTTCTCAGACATAGTGGGAGAGATTGATAAAACACCTATTCAATAGTAAAAATTGGTGGTAATCCTCACACCATACAATTATTTTGAATGGAAGCTGAAGGATGAATTCCAACTCAGAAGGAAATGACTATACAATTTGATGATGGGGATATAAACATAACCTACATCATCAATTGCGAAGACTGGATGGGTGAACCGAAAGGATGAAGCCACTTGAATTCTTTTTGAATTGATTTCATCTGATTTATGGTTTCATGTTGCAACTTGCAAGACTCCAAACATGATCTGGAACACCTTGGAAAGTCTGTTTAGAAAATAGGATTAGATGAGAGGTCATATTCTTGAGATAGAGTTAAATACCTTGGATCCTAAAAGTTTTGATAATATACAAGTTTCCTTACCAAGTTTAAATATTTGATATTGATCTTGGCATATTGTGGTATTGATAAGTCTAAACAAGTGGAACAACTTATTCTAACAATCTTGGCCAAGATAGGACCAACACATGTTGTCTATGTTTCACTTTCCATTCTGGCAGATATCGCATGGGAATAAATTGGAAGATGCCTACCATGGATCAATTCATTGATTTTCTCACACATGAGAAGAAAAAACTCATTCAAATGGGCCTAATCAAGGATCCCAAAGAACATGCACTCACCATGCAAGATGGAAAAGGATCATCCAAACATAACATAAAGATGAAATAGAACAAAAAGGAGGGATATTCCAGACCCTTCAACGATTCTTCAGGTTCCAAAGACCAAATTCCAAGGGGAAGAAGAAGGGAAATAAATGCACTTACTGCAATAAACCAAATCATGAAGAATCCACATCCATGAAGAAGCAAATCAATCTTATGGCACAAGTACTTTAGCAGAAAAACCTTGGAAACTTCATTCCAGAAGGAGTCAAGAAGCAAAAGGAAGAAGATCCTGCTCCTAAGAAAGGTAATCATCATTCTCTTGTTGCTATTAATTCTTCATATGATTAATGGATTATAGATTCTGGAACATCACATCATATGGTAGTGAAAGAGGAAGTTTTTACTTCTTTGAGTTCATGCTCAAGGACCCCTATTCTCATGGGGGATGATACTCCAGTAGAAGTAACAGGAGAGGGAAGAGTGGAACTCCATAATGGAAGTTTTGAGAATATTTCACATGTTCCAAAGATTTCTATAAATCTACTCTTAGTTTATCAGATCACTCAAAAAGGTAAAAAGGTTGAATTTACATCAGATTCAATTTATGTACTTGTCATGTGTGACAATTCTATTATTGCAATTGGTGAGGTGGATCACAAATCAAGGTTGTATAAATTCACTAAGTTTTCTGATGATGACTCCTCTTTTATACTTACACATAAGGAGAGTACTCTGAATGCACCTCCAGTGAAACATGGAGATACTCTTGTGCTTTTGACAGTTCCATACATCAGATATTGTTCCATATAGTCATGTTTTGTACATGGAAATGAGTAGGTAGTACATCCAGATAAGAAGCTAGAACCAAAGCTTCAACAGATGCCCAAGAGGGAACAATTCACACTTCAGGAAACATCTGTCATTGCATGGAATCCATTGGATTCAAGGAGGACTCGATATCATCATGAGGAGCCCTCTCATGTACTATCAGATTTTGAACTTGTGATGCCCATGCATTACTATATGGTTCAATCTTCAGATCCACATACCTACCATAATGCTATGTGAAATACACTATGGTAAGCATCCATGCAAGAAAAGTATGAATCACTCCTAGAGAACCAGACTTGGGATTTGGTTCCACTTCCATCAGAAAGGAATATTTTCAGGTGCATATGGGTCCACATGATGAAGAGGTACAAAGATAGACATGTTTCCAAAGGACTTCATCAGATCCATAAATATTTCTACATCTTCACAAATAATTTCAGTGAGTAGAAGTTTTAGACTTTTGGGGATCATCTTAGAGTGAAGAACACAATTGCCTAGCAATTTCCTTTTCTTCTTTTGATGCATTGTCTTTTGAGGAGGGGTTTTGTTCCCACGTGGTTTTCCCTCTTTCCTCATTTTTATTCAATGTTCATTAGATTCATTTTACATGAGTACCTAATATGTCCTAGTGGTCTGGATTCATTGTTTACTCAATAGTGATGTTCAGGGGGGGTGTTGGAAAAAATTATATTTTCGACACACTAGTTCAGTAAGAGTTAACTGATTAGTTCTGTTCTAGACTTTCTATTTCAATCATCACTATTATGCATGCATGCATTCCTAAGGAAATCTAATTTCTTGATTACTTTTATTAATTATGGAATGTTCTTCCTTATACATGAGTTTATTCCACTCATTCATTGTATCACAATGATCACAATGATCATAATTGATTATCTCATTGGAGTAGTGCAAATATATTTTCTCATTCTTCCATATTGGATCTCTCATCCTTTCTTGATAATCTTTGTTTGTACTGTCTTTAGCTAGATCTCCTATGCAGGTTTCATTGAAACATTGACATATCATTATTGATTAGCTCATTGGAGTAGTGTGGATATATTTTTTCATTCTTCCATATTGAATTCTCGTCCTTTCTTGATAAGCTTTGTTTTTACTTTCTTTAGTTAGATATCATGTGCAGGTTTTGATGAAACATTGACAAGATCCATAATATACCAAGAGAAATCACCAAAATAAATTTGCACAAGAGAGAGATATCCAAATTTCCCCAAGAGGGCGCAAATTTCATCCTAGTATCCTTCTCACAATAGGAGAGTTATGTTTAAAATGAAATTAAATGATTCTTATTTAAAGAAAAATCCTAAAAAGTGTTTGTCCACTTAACTTAGGGTAAAACAAAAAGTAAGGAGGCCAACCTCCTTTACTTTTCCCCTTTACAAATTTAAAATTTAATTTGCACATAAGAAATCCCTAAAAAAGCATGATGTCTCCCTTCTAGGGAAACATTTTGGCACTTTGACCAATTTGTTGATCTTGGAGATGAAACGTTGGGCCTCCAAAGGAATCCTCCTTGTGCACTTGGGTCTTCTCCATCGAGCTAAGAATTCTCCTCATCAAAATGTGCCAAGTGTCAATCAAGTCAACACCACCACCACCAAACCCTAGCCCCTAACAAGACATCAAGCCCCAAGATGTAGCACTCTAGCCTCCAAAGGCAGGTCATTGGGGTGTTGAAGGGACATGATAGGTCCTATAAGGTGTCTCTCAAGCCTCCAAAGGCTATCATCATCATCCAATGTGTAGGCCATGGCATCCAACCTATGGGATTCTTTTCCTAATGAAGGCCCAAGATGGGCTTGTTCCTCCAAATCATCCACCAGTCAAGGTCCTATAAAGACAAACAAGTGCGGCATCCAAGGATATCAAGTCAAAGAATCATGGTAAGTAAAACCACATTAAATATAAGATCCATTCAAGCATGTACATCAAAAAATACCTCATCAAATTAAACAGGTGCTCAAAGACCCTATGCAATTTTCCAAGTTTAGGTATGGGAGGGTTGGAAAAGTGACCTATTGGGTGAATCATTCCTTAAGTCAAGGAGTGTGTCCTAAGTGGAAAAATATCTAAGTCACATGGAGAAGATGAAGTGGATGGGGGTTTAAAACTTTTGGGCATGGGGTTCATGACATACAAGGGTTTGTATTGTCTCATTTATGGGTGCCTTTATAGAGGGTGCGATGCACCTTTGCTTTCAATGCATCATTTTTCCAAGCCCATTTATTGCCTTTTGTTTTTTAAGTTGTTTCCAGGTTGAAGCTAAGGTCGAGATTCTACCTAAGCATGAAAAACATTTCCCACCTTGAATCTACCCTAAGGGTGACCACTTACTTGGGTGCAATGTCAACCACCAAGGTGAAACATGACAAAGAGCATAACTTCCAAGAAAACATTCTATAATCAAAAGCAACTTTAAATGAAACATACTCAAATGCCTGAAATATTAAAGTGACACTTACCACAAGACTTGACTTGTACCTCAGGGAGCAAGACCCATCATCTTTCAGAAGAAATTTGATGTGGTGGATACCATGCTGATGGACCTGATATCTATGGTGGTGAAGTGGGCCTCTGTCTGTGCAAGTGGATGCTATCAACCACCAGTCTCAAGGTACTCCATGTCTGCAACCCGAGGGCCTTGAGACATAATATCCTTAGTTATACCTAGAAATTGGGGATAACAAGGACACACCATAGTGGTCTAAATATTTGTTTGGACAACCAACACTAAATTCCAGAGAAATCAATGGATGGAATTCCTTGACAAATATGACTTTGAAATCAAGCATATCAAGGGAAACAAGAATAAAGTGGCTGATGCACTCAGTAGAAGGGTGCATGAGATGTATGTTATAACTATAAGCATGTACATGATAGATTTAAGAGACAAAATTTTATAAGCTATAACAATGGACTGATATTATTTGCAAGTTAAAGAAAGCTTACACCAGGATAATGTACAACAAAAATTTAAATATTACAGGATGGAAGAGGATGAAATCCTCTATTACATGAACAAAGTTTATGTTCCTAATTCTCAAGAGTTGAGAAATTTAGTTTTAAAACAGATTCACAATGTGCCATATGATAGACATTCAGGGTATCATAAAAAAATGTAGCTATAAGAAGCCAATACTTTTGTCCTAGTATGAAGAAAGATGTAGTTGATTTTATTGCAAGATGCATCGAATGTCAAAAGGTAAAGGCTAAGCATAAATATCAAATAGGATTGCTACAACCATTGCCAATTCTTGAGTTGAAATGGAAGTTGTTTCCATAGATTTAATTACCAAGTTTCCAAGGACAAGAAGGAAGTATGATTCCATCATGGTAGTGGTGGACAAACTTACAAAGGTTGCACATTTTATTCCAGTCAAGATGACACATAAGGCAACCAACATTGTGGAAATTTATAAGAAGAAAATTGATAGGCTACATAATGTGCCTAAGGAAATAGTTTCTAACTGAGATTCCAAGTTCACTTCCAAATTTTGGAAATGGTTGTTCGAAGGATTTTGGACAAATTTGAATTTTAGCACAATGTATCATCCAAAATCAGATGGGAAGATAGAGAGGATAAACAAAATAATTGAAGATGTGTTAAGAATGTATGTAATTGATCAACCTTTCAAGTGGGAAGACTATCTTCATTTGATTGAGTTTTCTTATAACAATGGATATCAAGCATAGTGAAGATGAGCCAATTTGAAGCTTTGTATGGAAGAAAATGTAACATGCTAATAAGATGAGAAAAACCAGTAGAAAAAGCTGTTATTGGGCTAGAATTGTTTAGAGAAAAATAAGAGAATATGGTAAAAATAAAGTAGAATTTAAAGAATGCACATGATAGGAAGAAAAACTATATAGAAAAGGGTAGAGAACATAGGGAATTCAAAGTGGGTGAACACGTGTTTCTAAAAGTAAATGCAAAAAGGAGATTGTTGAAATTGGGAAGTTTCCCAAAGTTGGCAGCGAGATATTGTGGGTTGTTTGAAGTCCTAAATAGGATACGCCCAATGGAATATATGCTTACATTTCCTGCATCCATGAAATTTCATAATGTGTTTTATGTGTCTTTATTGAAGAAGTATGTGCATAATCCTACCCACGTGTTTGGCTAGACTATAATGATCTAGGTGGAACTTGAAGGAGACTTCCGGGTGGAGCTAGTGCATATCCTAGACCAGAAATTCAAATTTCTCAAGAACCGAGACATCAACTTGGTAAAGTTCCACTGCCACAGTCCTAAAGACACCACATGGAAGCATGAGGAGCCCATGTGAGAAGAGTTCCCACAACATTTTGCATATTTTTGAGGAAATTTGAATGTACATTTGTACATAAGTGTACAAAGACTCCATTTTCGTACAACTAGAGTTCTTGGAGCCACAACTCTGAGACTTCCTATCTGAAATGTATTGGAGCCCTAGAGGGGAAGAGGGACAATCCGAGGGGATACAATGTAGAGAAGGGGTTACACTTCCTTGGGTTGTACAGGTTGAGGGGAATGAGAGATTGCTTGTTAAAATTGCTACAAGAGTCATTAGACAATGGAATTATTGAGTATTGTGATGTAATATTTTGTATATGTAAAAATGTATATTTGTATGGTGATGTGCACTACTTGGAAAATGCAAATTGCATGGGGAGGGAATTGTAAAACCCCAGTTTTTATCCCCATTGTAGCATTGTATATTTGTATATGTTATGAATGGTCAGGGGCCAAGAAATGTATTATGTAAAAATTGTACATTGAAAAATAATAAAATGAAATACATGGTTGGATATAAATGGATAAGGATCATAGTAATGGGGGGATACAACTCCAGAAGTGGGTGATTAATGGGGGTTTTGAGGGGTTTCCACATGCCTCGAGTCTTAGGCCATCTTTATTAAATCAATTTGTTATTTAAGTATTTATCCTTTTAAATTATTACACACTCAATCATTAGATTCATGTAAGAGGTTGTGTGAGGAAGTCAACCCATTCAATTATGAAAACATGAGTTGAGTGTAATTATCCCTGAGAGAAGAGTAATAGTCAAGAAAGCATGGGAAAAGAGGAAATTCAAGTAGGAAGAAGAGAGGTTTTTATAGTTGAGCGATAAGTGAGGAAAAACAAAGATGAGTGTTGGGAAAGAGTGGGAAGACATAGAGGGTATTGAAGACAACTTGTTGAAGCTAGTAATTATGCTGAGAATGAGGTTGTTATGCTTGTGAGTGATTTTTGGTGAGAAATTACCCAAAGAGAATTTGTAAAGGATATTGTGAGAACTCCTGTTGCAACTATATATCCTAGAGACCCTAGTGGAGAGCTTCTTAATTGGTATGTGCTAGAGCCCTAGATGGGATGGAGATTGTCTGAGAGATTGTGGTGTTGACGATTAAAATCACAATGAGGATTTTTCCCACAAAGTATTGCTTTAAAGCCTATTAACTAAAAGATAATA
>ML818196.1:20575-51524 GCA_009831015.1 Picea engelmannii
TAGATGACATATGAGGGTCCTCCAACTTCGTAAGGCCATAACTCTCAAACCGTGAGGAGTTATGTGACGTTATACATACCACCAGAAATGGCATGACATGTACTATCCATATAGAATAGTATTATTTGAAAATATATCATAACCCATACCGTTACCCATCAAACAAACTTGGGTCCATTACCCAAACATGGGGTCTCCAACTTCTCATGGCCATAACTCTCTAACTGTGAAGAATTATGTGATGTTCCACATACCACTGGAAATGACATGACAAGAACTATCCATCTATGATATTTTCCCTGACAAATTCACTTTCCTTCATCTTATTATTCCACAATTAAGCATGGATTCTCTTACTGCACAAAGCGTCTTCCCGTGAGGGATTTCACCATAAGGGGACCACTTTAGAGTTCATCCATATTTACTTCTTATCAACCATGAAAAAACAATAATGAGTCATATTTACATCAAACACTATTGGTTCCATTACCCAAACCTTTGTGCTACAGGTCTTTCTTCAAGGGTTGACATCAATGACAACCAACCTTAATCAACAACAACATCTCGTCCTGATATAATGCAATCTATTGGAATGGTAGGTCGTTAGAAGTCTGCCCCTAAACAAATTCATTTATCATTTTTCAAGAGGATATTCAAATATTTGAAGTGTACAATGAATTATGGTCTTTGGTATCCTAGAAATTAGAACTTACAATTAACTGCATATTCATATGTTGATTGGGAAAACTATTTGGATGAGAGAAAGAGCATTAGTGGAGGTGCATTCTTATTAGGTGATTCCTTAGTAGAATGGCTTAGTAAGAAGCATGGATATATTTCATTATCATATACAGAGGCAAAGTACATTGCTGCTGCTACTTGTTGCACTCATATTTTATGGATGATACAAACTCTTGCATATTTGAAGGTCACTTATATTGATCCAATTCCATTTCACTGTGATAACACCAGTGCCATTAGTGTCTCAAAGAATCCTATGGTCCATTCAAAGACGAATCATATCCCAATAAAGTGTCATTTTCTCAAAGAGTAGGTTACAAACAGAGTTGTTCAGTTGAATTATATTCCTTCCACAGAACAAATTGTAGACATCTTTACTAAACCCCTAGCCAAGACACCTTTTGAATATCTCTAATAGAAGCTAGGTGTCATCCCTTCTCTCACCTAAGAGAGTCCATCCTTTCAGGGGGAGTATGTGTTGGTTGAATATCTGATACCTATGTAAGGTACTGCAACATCTTAGGGGGAGCATATATATATATTTTTTTATAACATTGATGTCAAAGGGGGAGAAAAGGAGTGGTCTAGATGCTACAGTTGGAGGTCCAAGAAGAATAACGCATCCTTTTAGGGTTTCCATCAATGCCAAAGGGGGATATTGTTGGCATGTTTTGTAGGAAAGAGTGTGCTTGTCATCGATGGAAAGAATAGAAGGTGGAGCAGAAGGAAGCCTAAGCTCAAGAAGAGGAGGGAACAACAAGAAGACATCACAAATCAGAAAGGAAAGCGCAGTACAAAAGCAAATCGAGATTAAAGCTCAGGAGAGTTAACGAATGAAGATCAAAAGCTAAGAAGAGATTGAGAATTTGATTATGCGAATTCCCGTTAGTCGTTGGATCACTTTCGAGTGGAAGGACAAGATAAGACAACAAAGATGCATCGCAGAAAGATCGAGCCATCGATCTAAGTTCATGATCGATGAACAAAATTCACTTCATATCTAAAGATGTGAGGAGGTTACACTCTAGAGAGATTAATATTTGAAATTCCTAAAATGCGAATTTCCATCAGTTGTTGGATCATTCCAAGTGGAAGGACATGATACACCAGAAGAGCTACATCGTAGAAAGATCAAGCTGTTCATCTAAGATTTTGATCAACAAACATGATTCACTTCGGATATAAAGATACGAGGAGGTTACACTCTGAAAAGTTTGAGATTGGAAAAACCCAAAGCCTGAAAATCTGAAATGAATAAGGACCATCAGATTTGAAGGACACACAAGGACCATTGGATCAGTGTTGTTGGTCAACAGACAATGTTAGAAGACCATATCAACAAATCACATTAGCAAACCATGCCAGCAAGGATATGTGGCAGACCATGTCAGTGAATACACATGGCATAATTAGATGATGACAAGTGTCAATAAGAAATTGCCTCATGCCATGTCAACAAGTGATGTAAGCAAGTTACGTCACTCTGGGAGAATCACTTCGAGAGTTTCACCACCAAGAAATGTCAAAAATCTCGAAGTCCCAAAGGACAAAGGTCGAAAGTGACTCTCAACCATCAATCTAAGATACACCAGGAGTTAGGACAACCATTAGATCTAAGAGAAGAACATGTGTGACAGGAGGATCCACGTCAGCAAGACTATGTCAGCAAGGACATGTGGTGAATTTAGAAAATGACAAGTGTCAAGTTGATTCGACATTTCAGGTACGTGGAAATCACAAATCTGAGTGACACATGGCAGCTAATAGGCTCATGATAGGTCATCAAGTGACGTAAGTAAGTGACATCACTCCAGAGGAAAGAAGGGGTTTGAGATTTGAAATCTTCTAAGTTTGAAGACTCAAAGGAGATCTTGACCGTTGATCCGAAAGGGACACACGTCAGTGGATTGACAAATTTGCAAGATTGACGTATGGAAAAAAGAATGGCTTGAGACTTGAAATCTCTGAAGTCCGGAGACCCATAGGAGATATCGACCATCTATCTGATGTTCAACTACATTCTCAACCGTTGATCAAAATACAGTGGAAGGATAATGTAAGAATAATAGACGAAGTCACGGAGTAAATGGTGGCCATCCATCTCATTGCTTGATTAAGTCCTGGCCGTAGGATTAAGCAATGAAGGATAGATGTAAGGATCGAATATAACCATTGATTTGGTTCAGAGATATACATGTGAACCATCCGATCTGTTTGGCGATATTGTATTCGAGAGATTTGAAAGGTTGTAAGTCACGAGGACCCGAAGGGAAAAGTTCCAAAGTTATGATAGTCGTCCATTTCAGGAGACTGAATCGTGACCGCTGAATTGATAAGTGCTCGTTAAGCCTAGGCGTATGGTCATCGCTAGTGATCATGGGAAGGAAAGGGCTTAGAAGCTGAAGAAGCCATAATTGACTGGTTGTAACTGACAGAGAAGATGATGAGTCTCGACTTCTAGAGAAGCTAAGGAATCTCATCATAATGCCCACTGATGATGAACACATTGAGCTAACTGCCAGGGATGATGAAGAGTTGCCATGTTGATGAGGTAGAGGAATCGACGTGAGAAAAATATGCAGAACAAAGAAGTGAAGTGATTCTGCTGGTTAGCTATGCAGTTGTGAGGAAGAGACGCAGTGAACAACTTGTAGGGAAAGACAGTGACGCAGTGAAGAGCATGCAAAGGCATAGCACATAGAAGGCATATGACGCACAAAGAATAAAAGGCAGAAGAACAAAAAGTGTAGGGTATGAGAGCATAGAGACACTAATGCAGGCAGAACAGAGCAGTGTAGCAGAACAATGATGAGACTGGTAAGCCATATATAAATGTTGTATCACTGTGATAAATTTAAGAAAGAAAAGATTTATATTTCAGGGTGGTAGGGAGGTGCTAGGGAGGATTGTTGTCCTCAGAATTTTCAAGTGGGTGCTTGAACATAGGGAGTTGTAGCTTCTATCTAGTTGTAGCCAGAAAAACTAGGGTGCTAGGGTGGTGCAAGAGAGAACTATTGTTCTCTGTTATACAGGTTGGTGCCTGTGTGACTGGAAGTTGGTACTTCCATCGAGCTGGTGCTAGAGCACTCAGGGAGTTGGTGCTTCCTTCTAGTGGGTGCTAGAGAAACCAAAGAGTTAGTGCTCTCAACAAGTTTTTTCTTGTAAAAAAGAGGTTGTAGCCTTAAGAGAAGTTGGAGCTCATAAGAATGATAATGTAAAGAAAATAAATATTACTTATCATATCAAGAAGAATATTTTTTTCCCTTTATTGGTTTACTTAGGAAATATCTGTCTCGATATATTTCATGTGTGTGATTGATGTTTAATATTATATTACTTACTTCCCTACATCATTGTGATCATCATTGAGTGTTCTATAAAGGGTTTAAAATGGGCATAATTGTTTAAGCACAGTAACAACTGATTCACCCCCCCTCTCCATTGTCCTATAGGTGATGCATTGTCGATAATGTTCTACTGTCGACTCGTCTCTGTTGATTATCCTGATAGTGGTTTTTGGTTATAATCACTGAAATTGCTTATTATGACAATCAAATTGATAAGCTCAACATTGAAATTGGTTGATTGAAGAATGGGGTTGATACACAGTCACTATATTTTGCGTTGGGATTATTGAAATGTTAACTAGGCATTAGTTTACAATTGATTAATGCACAGTGATGCCCTGTGTGTGATGCATGGTATGTGTTGCGTTCCTACAACATGAGTTAATGGTTATTGTGACTGTGTGTTCTAAATTGCTAAATGGGTTATTGCAATCGTGATGATTATGGAATTTTCATCCACTGCATATGTTGTGATTATTTTATCGCACTATTAGAGAGGGTCACAGGCTTTTAAATATGGTTATGTTGCATTTTGATCGATTTGTGTTGTGAAATTGGGCCTGTTGTTGCGGCCTTGTTGTATTGGATGGATATCCTAGCATTTTGAATGTTTAGAGTCAAAGAAAATTGGACCTATACGGTCACATAAATACACTTGTGTTTGGTCGAATGGTTTTGTGTATCCCACAACATAGTGTGAGTTGAAGTGGTGATTGTTGTCTATGTGTTTAAATGGAAAGTCATGATATTTGCAATTTAAATATGGATTATGGTGTTGACTGTCCACTATGTATGTTAAATGAAGACCATGCTTTTTAATAGGGGTAGGCACAGATGTTGTGACAGTATAACCTCATTGCAATTGAATTATTAAAAGACAGAGTTGAGCATGACCTTTGAATTGTATTTGATGATTGAAATAATTCATGAGAAGTGGTTGATTTTGATGCTGAATAGAGTGGAAATAAGTGTCTGTTTATGCATTTGGGAATTTTTTTAAAATATTAAATGGATAAGTGAGATGAACAGAGCTCCCCTACAGGCTGTTGTGGAATGCATACTGTCTTGTTTGATGACACTGTGTTAAATATTTGATTACAAACATGGAACAATTTAATGCACATAGTTGTTTGGACTATACACAATAGTTGTTTTTTTGGGTTACAATGGTCATTTGTTTGGTGTATTTCCTTTTACATAATGGTTTTACGGATTACTTAATTAATTTTATGAACAATACCCGCTCTCTTTCCCCACCATTATTTCGCCTTTTGCTAATTACAACCCCATCGCCTTCCCACATTCATTTTTCACTCCCTGTTCTAAAATTGATTACAGTCAAGGAGAATTCTGTATTGAAGCAGTTGGAAGTTGCATTCCTCTTGGTTGGATCACATTGATGTTTTCTTTAGTATGCATTATAGTTGATTTTGTTTTCTTTTAGCAGTAACCATGTTCTTTTGCCCTTCATTTTATCATTTTTCACTAAATACAAGCCCTTCGCATATCTTAGGACATTTTGTTCACCCCCTACTCATTGACAATAGTTAAACAATTTATATGGATTGGATTGCACGAGTTTGATATGTTGCTGAGCCAAAATATATTTCATATTTTTAAAGAGTTTTCATGTATGGTTATTAAAGGAACTATTTGCTAATCAATTGTTTATGCAGGAATGAGATATTCAAATAAAAGGCTGAAAACCAAGGCCTACTATGCCCCTGTCAAAGAGAAAGATGTTACTGCCCCTTCCACATCTTCAAATAATTCTAATAAATCTGTGTCCTCCCACATGCATTGGAAGGACAATTTCTCTCATATGATCAGATATATGAGGCTTAAATATTCCACACATCCTAAGACAGGTTCAAAAGGACTAAAATATGATAGCACCAACAAGGTTAAGATTGCCTCACAAACTGGAAAATATGGATTTTAAGTTTTTATTTGTTGATGACAGTTGACTGTAAATTTTCGTATAGCTTGTTTTTGGATATGTTGGTAATATATTTTTGAAATAGTTGCAAATATTATTGAGATAAATTGTCAAATATGGATGTGATGATGGGAGTCACAAGGAGGGGTGTTTTGTTTAATTGACTAGTTATGTTATGATTGTTGAGAACTAAAGGGAGTCACCAGGGGTGCCACCTACTAGTTATTATTTATTTAAAACCCTTATTAGGATTTATTACTCTCCCTCCCTTAACGAAAAGTGGTTGAGTTTTAGTTAACTTAACTAACGAGGTGATTCAACTACTCCAACCAATTCTAATTTTCTTAAACGAAAATGGAAAGGGAGGAACAAAGGGAATAGAAGGAGAATCATACTAAGGTTTTCTCTTTGAGTTTGTGTTGAGATAGTTTAGTTTTCATTCATTCCTTAATTTATCACAAGATTAATTCCTTTTTATGATAGCAGGTTCTTATTGTAGACAACAATATTCAGGGTTGAATTACATCATTCATACACTTGTTTTTCAGAGGTGTTGATCTATATTTGATAGTCTATGTAGACTTGTCTGTTTGTGAATTAGTTTTCATGATTGAAAAAGACTATTGTGCAGAGTCGAGTGGGAAGAAATCCGTGGTAAGATGATCCAGATTTTAGAGTTTGGTTTTCGAATTTTCTGTCATAGGTCCTTTTGTATGTTCCATCGGGGATGTCTAAGTTTGACTTTGGTCCGAAATTTCTACATGAAATTTTGTAAAATGATTTCTTTATGTCTCATCTGTATTGATTATCATCTTGGTGTCTTTATTTCTGTCTCTACATTTATTTCAACAATTATTATATTCAGAAAATCATATTTAAATGAATTTTTCAGTAAGCTTTTAATTGTGAAAAAGACTAGCCTAAGCACTTGTAATCAATACTTGTGAGTTAGGATTTTATTTTTGATGGCTATAAACATAGGGTGATATTCCCATCTATTTTTCTTTAGCCAAGCAGAATCTGAAAATGCTTGAGTAAGATCATGATACGGATTTTATGAGCAGAACGAAATGACTACAGATTATTACCAGATGCTTAACACAAAATAACAAAGATACAGTAAAATTGTTTTTCTATTCAATAAGAAAATAAGATGAAACTGTAAAATGCAGCGGAAAACAAGCTTGCTGGAATGGTGGCGGTTTATCTCTGAGAAGAGATGTGATGGCCCTGCTCATTCGCAAGAAGATGATTACAATGAGGCTCTCAAGGCCTTTTTACAATAAATAGGAGTTTCAAAAATCCTAAACATCCAAAAACCTAACCCTAGGAGATGAAGCGCCAAAAGTCATGTGGGCCCCATTTGGGTAAGTCAGTACATCAACTTCTCGGGGTTGTAACTTTTGCATACGATCTTCGTTTTAGGAATATGATAGCCCGTTGGAAAGAAACATGAAATTTTGTGACCACAACATACCCCAAAAAACGTCGTTTAGGGCCTCAAAACGACTCCGAAAGTTTAGGACCCGAAAAACTGCTAAAAATAGTAAATTATCAAAATTGCTAGAAAGATGTTTTGAGCCAACTGGAAAAGGTGGGTGACCACCGATATCCACCTGGATAAATCTTCCATCCTTAGGAAGCAATGGTCTCCATTGCGTTGAGTTCCCCCATCAGATGAGGAAATTTCTACTGAATTTGGCCGCGGGTGAGCCACTTGCCTTGGTGCAGGAGCTACCCTTCTTTGACAACTCGATAAAGCTAGATCCTTTGTTGTTGAGTGCCCTTGATCTGTGTGTCCACAATCTGATCAATGGATGCCTATTGTATGCAGTCAGGGTTGAGATCTGTTGGTGTCAGCTGTTCTGCTACGTCTGAGGTGTCCAATAATGGTGGGAAATAAGGCCGAAGGAGGTCCACGTTGAACACTGGGTGCAGGCCAAGGAAAGGAGGAATGTTGAGTGCAAACGCATTATCCCCCACAACCTTGGTGATGGTTTACGATCGATAACAGAGTGAGCGAAGCTTCCGATGGGGTCCTGTAAGGCGTTCTTTCTGCAAGTGCAACCAAACTTTGTCGCCCACCTGAAACTTATGTGGAACCCGATGTTGATCATGGCGTTGCTTGTACTTGTCATTGGACTTTTGTAGGATATCCTAAACCTATTGGCGGATGTGTTGGATCCTCTCAATGAACCGGGTGGCTTTGTTAGCCATAGTTGGAGTAGGAGAGGAGTCAGTCGAAGTGATCGCAAGGGGAAGTGCAACATCTATGGGACCCAATGATTGGAATCCCAACCCCACCTGAAAGGGGCTGTGGTCGGTTGAGCTATGCAGGGTTCAGTTGTAGCTATGCTGGACATAGGGAAGACTCTCATCCCATGTGTGAGGGTGCTTGGAATTATACATGCCCAGGATATGCATGATCATTTGATTTATGACCTTGGTTTGGCCATTTGTCTGGGGGTGGAAGTCCGTGGATTTGGTGAGCTTGGTGTCCAACAATGACCAGAGGCTTGACCGGAATGTGTTGAGAAATCAAGTGTCCCGATCCAAGACAATGGTTTGTGGGATTCCAACATGTACCCAAAATCGTTCAAATAAGAGCTTGGTAGTGGCTTCTGTTGTGATGCTCTTCTTGCAAGAAACCAAAATCGCCATCTTAGAAAAGTGATCGACAACCACAAAAACACGGTCATTTCCCTGCTTGGTGGACGAGAGGCCCGACATGTAGTCCATTGAGATGGATTCCCATGGTTTGTCAGGAGTAGGAAAAAGGGTGTACAGGCCCTGTTTCTTAGTGGTTGGTTGGGAAATAGCACAGGCAGTGCAAGACCTGATATACTTGCTGACCTCCTGTCGAAGTTTTGACCAGTAGAAATGTTTTTGTAGCATCGCCACTGTCTTTTTGATGTTGAAGTGTCCTGCCACCTGGCTGTAGTGGGCTACCCAGATCAGCTTCGCTCGCTCACTTGAGGGAACACATATATGGCCCAGACGACACAACAACCCATCCTAAAGATGGAAAATATTGACAACTGCCTTCGCACCCAACATTTGGTAGGTGGTGGCGAAGTCTGAGTCTGTCTCATAGAGTTGGGGCCATCTAGAGGTCTCATGGCCGCAAGAGTCTAACACTGCGGTGAGTGTCGTGATCGGTGGTCTGCTGAGGAAATCAACGACGTGGTTGGTGTTTCCTATTTTATACTTGATGTTGAGGTGGAATTGCTGCAAGTATGTGGACCACTTTTGATGGCAGTCATTCTACAATTTTTCTTGTGTCTGCATGAACTGCAGTGGCTTATAGTTAGTGTGGATGACTGTCTCCCTCCTAAGAATGTAATGTCTCCACTGGCGGCAGGCTTTCACAATGGAGTACATTTCTTTGTCATAACTAGGGTACTTACGGACAACATATGATAGTGTTGCACTATGATAGGCCATGGGGTGGCCATGTTGCGTGAGAACGGCACCCACAACATAGTCTGAAGCATCGGTCTCAATCTCAAAGGGCTTTTGTAGGTCTGGTAGTGAAAGTACAGGGGCTGAGAACAAGTGCTGCTTCAAATCATCAAACACTTGTTTTTGGGGCTGACGCTACGCAAATTTTGCCTTACCACCACCCCTGGTTATTTGGATGAGGGCCCATGCAATATGGGATAATCCCAACACAAACCTGCGGTAGAAATTGGCAAGGCCCAAGAAGCTCCGAAGCTCAGTGAGTGTGTTTGGGGATGGCTAGTCATGGATGACTTGGATCTTGGCTAGATCCACATGTACACCATGTTGATCAATGATGTAGCCTAGGTAATGTACCATGTCCATGTTGAAGGAGCATTTTTCCAAGTTGGCGTATAACTTGTGCTGCCGCAGGGTGTGCAGAACTTGCTGAATATGTTGCAAGTATTCGACCCAAGTCTTGTTGTAAATGAGAATGTCATCAAGATACACCACTACAAAATTATTGGTGAATGGTCGCAGGATATCGTCCATCATCCTCATGAAAGTGGCTGGAGCATTTTTCAGACCAAAGGGCATGACCAACTATTCAAAAATGCCTTCCTTTGACTTGAAGGCAGTCTTCCATACATCTGTTTGTTCTATCGGGACCTGTTGGTAGCTAGACTTTAGACCAATCTTACTGAAGTATTTGGTCCCCATGATTTGATCAAGGAGGTTGTCGATTTGGGGAATCGGGTATCGGTTTCTGACTGTGATTTTATTCAGAGCCCGATAATCAATGCAAAGTCGCCAGGTTCGATCTTTCTTCTGTACCAGCATGATTGGGCTCCCGCAAGGTGATGAGCTAGGATGGATGTGCCCCTTGTGGAGAAATTCTTGGATCTGTCGCTTGATCTCCTCATTCTCTAACAGAGAGCGGTGATAGACTGGCCCATTGGGCAGTGGTGTGCCGAGGGTCAGATCGATGCGGTGGTTGACCTGATAGTGCAGAGGTACCCCGGTAGGTGAGGAGAAGATATATGAGTATTCTTCCATGGCCTTATCTACTTGCTTCTGCTGTGTGGAGAGGTCGACCGCAAAGACCCTGGATGTGGATATGATTTTTCTCTCATTCTGAGAGAGAATCATGAAGAAGACAAACTTCCCCATCTGAGAGATGAACTTCCTACATTGCTTAGCAGAGATCAAGGAAATAGCACTAGGTGGGACAGCCTCGGGTATCCTATACAATTTCCTGTTCAAATTAATAATAACACTACGAGGCCTAGACTCATATACAAAATGACGTTTCCATAAATAAGGTTGGACCAAAAGAACATCACAAACTTCGAGAGGAGAAACATCACACAATACCTCGTCTTTGAAGGGCTTGATGTCGTACGACAGTTGACACTTTGGCTGTCATGGAGATTGCTTCCTTGGCGGAGCCATCCAATGGTGTAGGGTTGTGGGTGCGGCGTTGTCGGCAGGGCCAGTCGCTTGATGACCTCTACTGAGATGAGGTTCTTCTGGCTACCACTATCAATGATGAAGTGCAGTGGGGTTCCTTTTACCCACATTTGTGAATGGAAGAGGTGCTCTCCTTCTTCTGGCTCGTCTGGTTCACCATGCTGGAGCTTGGTGGTAGCAACAGTGGCACCGGGTTTTGCGTCAATTATCCGTATTCCCCTTTCTTGTTCTAAATCAGAGTCAGAACCTGCATCTAATTCAAAGGCTTTCACTTCGGCCACCAACGTCTACTTTGAGCAGCAGTCAATAGTGTTATTCCAAGGGCTCTTATGGAAGTCGCACCACTTCCTGGTATCTTTCTTTGTCTTTCCAGTGTCCTTTAATTTGTGGCTTGGACTGGTTGTCTTGATACTGTCCATCTTTGCTCCGTCCTTTGTTTTGTGGGTTGGGGCCACCCTTTCCTGGCTTTTGTTGTGAGGGGTTCCCTGACCCAAATTGTCGTGTCTTTTGTTTGAGCTTCTGCTCGATTTTGACAACATATCAGTAGGTCGCGCCCAAGGATGAGATGTCCATAAATTCCATTTCGGTCTAGATGTATCTATGTCGAGCACCATGATACTTGATCACCATATGTCTCTCTGAATCTTTGATACCCATCTTGGTGCGCAAGGTATGGAAGATATTTGTGAAATCTGGCACTGCTTGGTCTCTTTCTTGCTGCAATGTGGTCCATTTGGTATACAAGTTGTCATAACTTCTGACAGGGTAGTATTGTTCCTTAATAGAATCCCTAAAGGATTCCCAGGTGGTCATGACTGTAAATAATGAGGGTTCCTCTGTTTCCTTTTTCTCACAGAAAGTTTCCCACCAATCTTTGACATGGGGAACGGCTTTGAGGAGCGTAAAAGTAATCTTTTCTCTATTCAAAAAGTTATGGATAGAGAAATACCCTTCTAGTAGATTCAACCACTTGTTTATGGCATCTGCATCTATCTGACCTTCAAATATAGGAATATCGAATTTTATTTGTACCTTGAAGGGGGTGGTGCCTCTGCTCGAAGAAGATGCATCGCTTGTTGGTAGTCGCCAAAGGATTTGCGCGAAATTATCCATCATATCGTTCCTTTGTTGCGTGAGGGCTTCCTTAATCAACAATTTCAAAGGATCTCCTGTCCTGTCATCTTTCTTTTCTCCTTCCATGAGAGGTCGCTTATGTGTGCGAGAGATTTTTTCCTCAAGAGAAACAAGCTCGAGACCCAAATCTTTGTACTCCGACCTCGTTGGGGACATGCATTAAGACGACAAGGAGCATACCTCTCTGATACCACTGATCCATATTTTATGAGTAGAATGAAATGACTATAGATTATTTCCAGATGCTTAAGACAAAATAATAGAGATACAGTAAAACTGTTTTTCTATTCAATAAGGAAATAAGTTGAAACTGTAAAATGCAGCGGAAAACAAGCTTGTTGGAATGGTGGCGGCTTATCTCTGAGAAGAGATGTGACGGTCGCGCTCATTCACAAGAAGATGATTACAATGAGGCTATGAAGGCCTTTTTACAATAATCAGGAGTTTCAAAAACCCTAAAAATCCAAAAACCTAACCCTAGGAGATGAAGCGCCAAAAGTCATGTGGGCCCCGTTTGGGTAAGTCAATACATCAACTTCCCGGGGTCGTAACTTTTGCATACGATATCCATTTTAGACGTATGATAGCCCGTTATAAATATATATCCGAGGAATACAATAGTTGCACAAAATTTCATTATGTAACTTTGCAATCGCAACATACCCCAAAAAACGTCATTTAGGGCCTCAAAACAGCTCCGAAAGTTCAAGACCCGAAAAACTGCTAAAAATAGTAAATTATCAAAATTGCTAGAAAGTTGTTTTGAGCCAGTTGGAAAAGGTGGGTAGCCACCGATATCCACCTGGATCAGATCATTTCATATATTTTCCTCAACATGGTGTAGAGAAGAAAATATCATCCCTTCGATTGTGTAGACTGACAGGGAAGAGATTTGTGCGGTTGGAATTGTTGTAGGACTCATGCCACTATGTTTAATTATTTTTGAGTTGTTATAATGGACTATAGGATTTTTTCCATCCTTGTGGACTCACAACCCTAGCTTAGGGGTGGCTTGTTGTAGAGTGAATTGGTGCAACAAATCCTATGGTCGGGTGGAATGTTTGTTGTCTGCAACTGACTGTGTAAAACATTTTTAAAATACAAGTGTTTTGATCACTGTGTCATTTACATTTTTAATGATATGGTTGAATGTTGAATTTACTATGTATTTTGTATGTATGAATTGTTAGAATATTGAGACATATGAATAAACAAAAAATTGATTAGTTAGTGTTAGGAGCAAAGATGATTTGAAAATGGCAGAGGTGAGACGGATACCCACGAAGATGCAGGTTCAATGGCAGACAAGTGGAACTCAGATGATCCTTAGAAGTTACAAGATGCATTGGTTTTTGTGGTAGGATCTTTCAGGGACTTGGGGAAACTTTTCTAGGATCCTTAGGCATTGTTTACGTGAGTTTTAAATTACACCGAGGCACTGGTCGATTCCTCTTAGTCTCTTGTGATAGTTTTAGTGCAGCTTCAAACTATTCTCCTTGTCAGCTCATACTTCTAGTTTAGTTTTTGTTGAAAATTTACCATCTTTCAACGATTTTATTGAAGTAGATGAGCTCTTATTACTGGTGTGGGTTGTTAGTTGGTTGACTCTTTAATGTTAGTAGTTTATGTCTCATATTCATTCATTATCTTGTTTGTATTCTCGGTACTCCCCCCTCTAATGAGACTGAGAGACTGACATATATCTCATATTTTCTCTAAGGTGGTAGCATTTGAAGGATTCTGGAACTTACTTAATGGAAAGTGAGGTCATGACACTTTTGGGTGTAGATGACGAGGAACATTGGGAGAGGCCAGGACTGTTAGCTTCGGTGGACGAGCTATGCAGTAGTTATTACAAGAGGAATATTCATAATTGTAAATTTAATGAATCATTTACTCAGTTGGCAAAGACCCCATTTTATGCTAACACTAGCACTAAACTTCTGCATTTGACAGGAAGAAAGATTGTCTCGTGGAACCACCATCTCACAAGCCCACAACCAAAGGAGGAAATTGTGGGCATATCTACTGTTTGGGGTGTTAGAAAGTAATGGATGTGCGCGTTTAACCATAGACAATATAACAATATTTTCACCCAACCATAGGCCGAAGCCACCCCCGAGCACCTTAAACTTGATAGAGAATGATTCCGGAAGGAAACCAATAGCCAAAAATGACTAATGCATAAATATAACCAAGACTAATCAGGAAGTCCAACCATAACCAACAGAAAGTCTGAGCCAAAACTAGGAATACATATTGCAGCAACTGTCGGCTGCAGCTGCTCCCCAAACTTATGCACTTGCCCAGTTTCTGCAGTGCGCACCTCTTCCCAGCTGAAATTTCGAGTTGATTGGTAGAAAATAAGGTCTGGATACTTGTATTTATACTGTTTTCTTGAGTTGTCTGGGCTGAATTCTCATTCTGGATGCTAAATGATTAATATTAATTATTTCCTTGAGCCGACTTGTCTTCTAGGGTTAGGTTTAACACTTTAGGGTTTATTCTTGCTTCCCACAATATTCTATTCTTATCAGGCTTACACGTGGAGGTAAATACCTTCCGCATATACCATAATATCAACACTCCCTCCTAGCTAGGGAGGTATTGAAGGAAATTTTCTTGAGAACAAACATACCATTGAACCGATAGCATCATCATAGTCGTAGAGAATATCTCATGATTAGATCACGAGTACCATCATCACTATCATGTGATAGAATCAAATGCATCATCTCTCAAACCCATACTCTATCTGAGTAGTTAGGCATGATGTTGGATAAGTCACTCACTCCACAGAGTGATACAAGGATCATTCTTCTAATCTGGACATATGTCCTAGAAGAATGACTATCCCAACATATGTTAAAAGCTACACCATGGACTATAGAGACCATTCCTATAGGAATGTCAATCAAGGACTATTTTCTAATCAAGTTATAGAGTTATGTCTCAACCTGTATGCCTTAGAAAATATCGGTCTTTGAACCATTTTCCTAATCGGGCCACAAACTGTGCCTTAGGAAAATACTGGTCCATGACATGTCAACAAGCTGTCAACCTGGACCATTATCCATAGAGAGAATACCTGTCCACCAACAATCTGTTCTATCTTGGACCATTCTTTGCCTGGAGAATGTATGTCCACAAGCACACTGACTATCCATCTAGTTGATAATCATTTTCAACACTATTGATAGTCTACATGGAAATCAGAACAATGCCATTCAATACAACACAACTGTGTCTATCCATAGTAGTACATAACTACAATCCAGTGGTACACTACCACACCATGTAGCACACAGTGACACATAGTCACAACCAGTGGAACACATCCACCACATTAGCATACATCTATTGTCCAGAGACATAAAGTCTCTATAGAAATCATATTATCTGATATCAACTTGCACAAAAAAACAATATCATGATATAAAATAATTCATCTGGGCCATTCTTCCACTCACATCTATGAGATCTGAAAGATCATCTACCCTCAGAAAGTAAAACATCAACCATGAGCTATCTGGACTATTCTTCTCAAGCATAGAAGAATAACTGTCCTGACTTATGAGCCTGGAACATTCACCTATCTGGGCCATTCCTTCGACACTAAACAAAGTGAAACTTAGAGAGAATGTGTCTTCCCTAGGGAATGCCCGTCCCTGGTTGTTGAACCTGGACCATTCACCTAACTGGACCATTGATCCGGATTATTTTCGGCACGAAATGAGAGTGGATATATAATAAAGAAATGCACAGATATATTGAAAAAATTCAATAATATAATAGAAATGTATCAGAGATGAAACCATAAACATAGATATATAGTAATACATGATTTCTATTAATGAAACAAATGTACAGAGACTGTAAAAATACAGAGTGAAAGACTCGCTAGAATGGTGGAAGCTTATCTCTGAGAAGAGATGTGACAGCTACTCGCATTCGCAAGAAGATGATTACAATGAGGCTCTGAAGGAATTTTTACAATAAAAAGGAATAAAAAAAACCCTATACATCCAAAAAACCTAACCCTAGGAGATGAAGCGCCAAAAGTCATGTGGGCCCCGTTTGGGTAAGTTAGTACATCAACTTCCCGGGGTCGTAACTTTTGCATATGATCTTCGTTTTAGGCGTATGATAGCCCATTGGAAAGGTATCGTCGAGGAGATTAATTTTTGAGGATAATTAATGCCTTCAACTATCATTGAGAAGCTATATCTTTAAAAACCTTCATTTAGTCCCTCAAAATGGCTCCGGAAGTTAAAACTACTAAAACTAGTAAATTGCCAAAATTGCCAAAAAACTGTTTTGAGCCAGTTGGAAAAGGTGGGTGGCCACCGATATCCACTGGATAAATTCTCCCTCCTTAGGAATAAATGGTATCCATTGCGTTGAGTGCTTGGGGGAGAGGAAAAAGTGTTTGTTGAATCTGAATCTTGGTGAGCTGCTTGCCTTGCTGGAGACGTCGTGCTGCTCGATTTGTGGAAGGATATCACGAGCATGTGGCTGGAAGGGTTGGACCATTTTAACCAGTTTGGATACATGAGATTATTTTGTGTAGAAGGAATCTTTACACTTTGCTACAATCTTGTTGACCTAATTCTGTTGGATAAAAGGTGCTTGGGCCGAGGCTATAGTGGTTGCATTATCCTTTTATTCACCTTTTGAACAGATTGTGAAGAAGATGAATTTTGTAGTATGAGATACTACCTTGCGACACTTTTTAGGTGGAATAGTAATCAGAACTACCTCTGGTATTCTATAGAGATGACCCCCCAGAGAAACAATGACACTGCAGGGTCAAGACTCATAAACAACATGACGCTTCCACATATATTGTTGGCCCAAGAGAACATCACAGACATCCAGTGGGGAAACATAACATAATACCTCATCCTTGAAGGGATGGATGTTGCATGACAACCAACACTATTGGATGACACAAAGATCTTGTCCTTGGTGAAGCCACCCACTGTTGTATGGATGTGGGTGTGGTGTTGTCGACAATCCCAACTGTTTGATGACCTCTGCTGAGATGAGGTTCTTTTGGATTCTACTATCAACAATAAAATGCAGTGGGGTCCCCTTCACCCACATCTGTGAATGAAAAAGGTGCTCCCCCTCTTCAGAATCTATTGGTTCTTCTGGTTGAATTGTTGTGGTCGCGAAAATAGCAGTGGGGTCTGCGTCAATGATATGTGCTTTACCAAGATTTTTAGAATCATATTATGAATCAGGGTTCGGCTCCTTGTCTTTGATATCAGCCACCAATGACTGTTTTGAGCGACATTCATTGGTGTTGTGCTAGGGGCCTTTGTTGAAATCGCACCATTTTTCGGTGTCCTTCTTTGTCTTCCCGTGACCCTTCGTTTCCTGTGGTTTGGACTAGTTTTCGGGAGACTGTTTGTTAGGGACGTCTTTGTCATACTTTGGTTGTTGCGGATTTGCAAACCCAAACTCCCATTTGTTCCGGTTCTTAAATTTCTGCTCGATTTTAACAACATATCGATAATCAAACACCGAGTGATGAGATATCCAGAAAATCCATTTTAGTTTGGATGTATCTGTGTAGGGCCCCACGGTATTTCAGAACCAAATGTCATTCGGAGTCTTTGATACCCATCTTGGTGCGCAAGGTATGGAAGGTATTGGTGAAATCCGAAACGGCTTATCCCCTCTCTTGCCATAGTGTGGTCCATCTCATGTACTGGTCCTCATAGTAGCTAATAGGGTAATACTGTTCCTTTACCACATCCACAAAAAAATCCCAAGTGGGCTTGACCCCATATATTCCAGACTCCTCTGTGGAACTTTTCTCCTAGTAAGTTTCTCACCAATGTTTGATATGGGGGAGAGCTTTAAGGAGTGCGAAGGTGAAGTTTTCCCTGTCGAAAAAATTATGCACAGAGAAATAACCTTCTAACAGATTTAACCATTTGTCTAGGGCATCTACATCTATCTGACCTTCAAATACAGGAATATCAAAATTAACCTGTACATTGAAAGGAGAGGTGCTTCCAAAGTGGTTGTTTGATGAAGATACTCCTGTTTCTATCGACAGGCGTTGAAGGATGTGGGAATAATTCTCCATCATTTCGTCCCTCTGTCACATGAGAGCTTGCTCAG
Source organism: Picea engelmannii (assembly GCA_009831015.1). Lineage (NCBI taxonomy): Eukaryota > Viridiplantae > Streptophyta > Pinopsida > Pinales > Pinaceae > Picea > Picea engelmannii. The sequence goes on from ML818196.1 coordinate 38,783, forward strand.
GTAACAGATTGATATGATTGTTTGCTCCATCGTTTTTCTTTTATTCTTCCATGGAGGGTTTCTTGGGCATGCGAGAGAGATTTGTTAATATTATGGTAGCTGCGGGAGGTATTTACCTCCATGTGTGAACCTGATGAGAATAGAAGACTCTGGAGAGAAAGAGAAAACCCTAATGAGTTAGCTAATAACCCTATAAGTCTTGTCGGCTCAAGAAGATAATTTATATTAGGTTATTAGCCTCCAAGAGAAGAAGTTGGCCAGAAATAATAATAATATACTGAACAGACACATATCTAGAAAGAGAAGTCGGCCCCAACAAATCTGGCAGAACCAGTATAAATACAGGGCACCATTTCTCATTTGCCAGCATCTCAGAATTGTGTTCCCAATTTGGTGCACACTGCAGTTCCCAGTTTGGTGCGCACATGTGGAGGAGAGTTGCAGTTGCAGCTGCAACAACATCTAGTTTTCAGTATGAGCTTGGACTATCTCTTGGCTAGGGTTTGGACTATCTGATAAACTATTGTTGGTGCGCTATCCTTGGAAGAAGATGCGATACACCTTGTTTGGCTATCTAGCCTAGGGTTTTCTTTCGGAGTAATTCTCAGTCAAGGTTAAGTTGCTCGGAGGGTGGCTTCGGCCTATGGTTGGGTGATGAGGGTATCGTCAATGGTAAAATGAGCACACCATCTCCTATATTCTAACATGATTGTATTCAAGAGAGACAATCTTGAGACCCAACTTTCTATACTCTTACCTCGCCGGGGACATGCACTAAAAAAACGATCAAGAGAAGCCTACTCTGATACCACTGATCTAGATTATTTTTGGCACGAAATGAGAGCAAAGATATAATAAATAAATGCATAGATATATAACAGATATTCAATAATATAACAAAAATGTATCAGATATGCAACCATAAACACAAATATATAGTATTACACGATTTCTATTAATGAAATAATTTTACAAATACTGTAAAAATACAAAGTGAAAGACTCGGTAGAATGGTGGCAACTTATCTCTAAGAAGAGATGTGACGACTACTTGAATTCGAAAGAAGATGATTACAATGAGGCTCTGAAGGCCTTTTTACAATAAAAAATATTTCAAAAAACCCTAGACATCCAAAAACCTAACCCTAGGAGATGAAGCGCCAAAAGTCATGTGGGTTCCGTTTGGGTAAGTTAGTACATCAACTTCCCAAGGTCGTAACTTTTGCATACAAACTTCGTTTTAGGTGTATGATAGCCCGTTGGAAAGGTATCGTCGAGGAGATTAATTTTGGGTCTCAATAATTCCTCCAATTATCATTGACAAGCTCGGTCCTAAAAAACCTTCATTTAGGCCCTCAAAATGGCCACACAAGTTAAAACTGCTAAAAATAATAAATTGCCAAAATTTCTAGAAAATTGTTTTGAGCCAATTGGAAAAGATGGGTGGCCACCAATATCCACCTGGATCAATCCTCCATCCTTAGGAATAAATGGTCTCCATTGCATTGAGTGCCCGGGGGAGAGGGAAAAACATTTGTTGAATCTGAATCTTGGTGAGTTTCTTGCCTTGTTGGAGACGTCACACTGCTCGGTTTGTGGAAGGCTACCATGAGCATGTGGCTAGAAGGGTTGGACCTTTTTAACCAGCCTAGATACATGATATTATTTTTTTGTAGAAGGAATCTTTACACTTTTCTACAATCTTGTCGACCTGCTTCTGTTGGATATAAGGTGCTTGGGCCGAGGCTGTAGTAGCTGTAGTATCCTTCTGTTCACCTTTTGAACAAATTGTGAAGAAGCTAAATTTTGTAGTATGAGATACTACCTTGCGACACTTTTTAGGTGGAACAATATTCAGAACTACCTGTAGTATTTTGTAGAGATGAAATCCTAGAGAAACAATGACACTGCGAGGTCGAGACTCATAAACAACATGGCGCTTCCACATATATGGTTGGCCCAAGAGAACATCACAGACATCTAGTGGGGAAACATCACATAATACCTCATCCTTGAAGGGCTGGATGACGTATGAAAATCGACACTGCTGGCTGGCACGAAGATCTCGTCCTCGGCAAAGCCACCTGATGTTGTATGGTTGCGGGTGTGGTGTTGTCAATAGTCCCAACTGTTTGACAACCTCTGCTGATATGAGGTTCTTATGGCTTCCTCTATCAACAATAAAATGCAGCGGGGTCTCCTTCACCCACATTTGTGAATGAAAAGGTGCTCCCCCTCTTCAGGATCTGTTGGTTCTTTTGGTTGAATTGTTGCGGTCGCGACAATAGCAATGGGGTCGACATCAATGATCTGTCCTTTACTAATATTTTCATAATCATATTCTGAATCAGGGTTCATCTCCTTGTCTTTGATCTCATCCACCAATGACTATTTTGAGCAACATTCATCGGTGTTGTGCCAGGGGATTTTGTGGAAATCGCACCATTTTTCAGTGTCCTTCTTTGTCTTCCCGTGACCCTTCTTTTCCTGTGGCTTGGACTGGTTCTCAGGAGACTCTTTGTTAGGGATGTCTTTGTCATACTTTGGTTGTTGCAAATTTGCAGACCCAAACTTCCATTTGTTCCGGTGCTTAAATTTCTGCTCAATTTTAACAACATATCGATAAGCAGCACCAAGTGATGAGATATCCAGAAAATCGATTTTAGTTTGGATGTATTTGTGTATCACCCCACAGTATTTCAGAAACAAATTTCGTTCAAAGTCTTTGATACCCATTTTGGTGCGCAAGGTATGGAAGGTATTGGTGAAATCCAGAAATGCTTGGCCCCTCTCTTGCTGCAGTGTGGTCCATCTCATGTACTGGTCCTCATATTTGCCAATAAGGTAATACTATTCCTTTACCACATCCACAAAATAATCCCAAGTGGGCTCATCCCCATATATTCTAGACTCCTCTGTGGAAATTTTCTCCCAATAAGTTTCCCACCAAAGTTTGACATGGGGGAGAGCTTTAAGGAGTGAAAAGGTGATCTTTTCCCTGTCGAAAAATTTATGAATAGAGAAATAACCTTCTAACAGATTTAACCATTTGTCTAGGGCATCTGCATCTATCTGACCTTCAAATAAAAGAATATCAAAATTAACCTATACCTTGAAAGAAGAGGTGCTTGCAAAGTGGGTTTTGATGAATATGCGCAATTTGTTATCGGCAGGCCTTGAAGGTTGTGGGAAAATTTCTCCATGATTTCATCCCTCTGTCGTGTGAGAGCTTGCTCAAGCAACAGATTGATAGGATCGTCTGCTCCATCGTTTTTATTTTCTTTTTCCATGGAGGGTTTCTTGGGCATGAGAGAGTGATTATCTTCAAGAGAGACAAGCTCAATACCCAACTTTCCATACTCGAACCTCGTCAGGGACATACACTGAAAAAATGATCAAGAGCAGCCTGCTCTGATACCACTGATCCAGATTATTTTCGGCATGAAATGAGAGAGGAGATATAATAAATAAATGAACAGATATATCAAAGATATTCAATAATTTAACATAAATGTATCAGAGATGCAGCCATAAACACAAATATATAGTAATACATGATTTCTATTAATGAAATAAATGTACAGAGACTGTAAAAATACAGAGTGAAAGACTCGCTAGAATGGTGCCAGCTTGTCTCTTAGAAGAGATGTGACGACTACTCACATTTGCAAGAAGATGATTACAATGAGGCTCTGAAGGCCTATTTACAATAAACAGGAATGCCAAAATCCCTAGACATCCCAAAACCTAACCCTAGGAGATGAAGCACCAAAAGTCATGTGGGCCCTGTTTGGGTAAGTTAGTACATCAACTTCCTAGGGTCGTAATGTTTGGATATGATATCCGTTTTAGGCGTATGATATCCCATTGGAAAGGTATAATTGAGGAGATTCATTTTGGGGCTAAATAATTCCTTCAAAAATAATTGAGAAGCTTGATCCCCAAAAAACTTCATTTAGTCCCTCAAAATGGCCCCGGAAGTTAAAACTGCCAAAAATAGTAAATTGCCAAAATTGCTAGAAAATTGTTTTGAGCTAGTTGGAAAAGGTGGGTGGCCATATATATCCACATGGATCAATATTATCTCCTTAGGAAACAATGGTCTCCATTTCTTTGAGTGCCCGGGGGAGAGGAAAAAGCATTTGCTGAATCTGAATCTCGGTGAGCTGCTTGCCTTGCTGGAGACGCCGTGCTGCTTGGTTTTTGGAAGGCTATCATGAGCATGTGGCTGGAAGGGGTGGACCTTTTTAACCAGTTTGGATACATGATATTATTTTGTGCAAAAGGAATCTTTACACTTTGCTACAATCTTGTCGACCTGCTTCTGTTGGATAGAAGGTGCTTGTGCCAAGGCTGTAGTGGTTGTTGTATCCTTTTGTTCACCTTTTGAACAGATTGTGAAGAAGATGAATTTTTTAGTATGAGATACTACCTTGTGGCACTTTTTAGGTGGAACAATAGTCAGAAATACCTATGGTATTCTGTAGAGATGACCCCCCAGAGAAACAATGACACTGCGGGGTCGAGACTCATAAACAACATGGCGCTTCCACATATATGGTTGCCCCAAGAGAACATCATAGACATCCAGTGGGGAAACATCACATAATACCTCATCCTTGAAGGGATGGATGTCGTATGAAAATCAACATTGTTGGCTGACACAAAGATCTCGTCCTTGGCGAAGCCACCCGATGTTGTATGGTTGTGGGTGTGGTGTTGTCGAAAATCCGAATTGTTTGACGACCTCTGCTGAGATGAGGTTTTTCTGGCTTCTGCTATCAACAATAAAATGCAGTGGGGTCCCCTTCACCTACATATGTGAATGAAAAAGGTGCTCCACCTCTTTAGGATCTGTTGGTTTTTCTAGTTGAATTGTTGTGGTAGCGACAATAACAATGGGGTCTGTGTCAATGATCTGTCCTTTACCAATATTTTCAGAATCAGATTCTGAATCAGGGTTCGGTTCATTTTCATTGATCTCGACCACCAATGACTATTTTGAGCGACATTTATCGATGTTGTGCCAGGGGATTTTGTGGAAATCAAACCATTTTTCGGTGTCCTTCTTTGTCTTCCCGTGACACTTCTTTTCCTGTGGATTGGACTGGTTTTCGAGAGACTATTTGTTAGGGCCATCTTTGTCATACTTTGGTTGTTGCGTATTTGCAGACCCAAACTCATGTTGGTTCCGGTGCTTAAATTTCTGCTTGATTTTAACATCAAATCGATAAGCAACACCGAGTGATGAGATATCCAAAAAATCCATTTCAGTTTGGATGTATTTGTATAGGCCCATGGTATTTCAGAAGCAAATTTCATTCAGAGTCTTTGATACCCAACTTGGTGCGCAAGGTATGGAAGGTATTGGTGAACTTTAGAACTAATTGGCCCCTCTCTTTCTGTAGTGTGGTCCATCTCATGCACTGGTCCTCATAGTTGCCAACAAGGTAATATTGTTTCTTTACCGCATCCAAAAAAAAATCCCAAGTGGGATCGACCCCATATATTCCAGAATCCTCTGTGGAACTTTTCTCCCAGTAAGCTCCCCACCAATGTTTGACATGGGGAAGATATTTAAGGAGTGCGAAGGTGATATTTTCCTTGTCAGAAAAATTATGAACAGAGAAATAATCTTCTAACAGATTTAACCATTTGTCTAGGGAATATGCATCTATCTAATCTTCAAATACAGGAATATCAAAATTAACCTATACCTGGATCAATCCTCCCTCCTTAGGATGAAATGGTCTCCATTGCATTGAGTGCCCAGGGAAGAGGAAAAAGTGTTTGCTGAATCTGAATCTTGGTGAGTTGCTTTCCTTGCTGGAGACATCGCGTTGCTCGGTTTGTGGAAGGCTATCACGAGCATGTTTCTGGAAGAGTTGAACATTTTTAACCAGTCTGGATACATGAGATTCTTTTGTGTAGAAGGAATATTTACACTTTTTTACAATCTTGTCGACCTACTTCTGTTGGATAGAAGGTGCTTGGGTTGAGGCTGTAGTGGTTTCAATATCCTTTTGTTCACCTTTTGAGCAGATTGTGAAGAAGATGAATTTTGTAGTATGAGATACTACCTTGTGACACTTTTTAGGTGGAACAATAGTCGTAAATACCTCTGGTATTCTGTAGAGATGACTCCCCAGAGAAACAATGACACTGCGGGGTCGAGACTCATAAACAACATGGCGCTTCCACATATATTGTTGGCCCAAGAGAACATCACAGACATCTTGTTGTTCCTAAGTTTATACTTTAAGGCTTTAAAGTATACTTTCAAGGCATTTGAAAAAATAGAGGGAGCTAAGAATAGAAAAAAGACTGATAAAAAGGTAAAGGCTATTGTCGATTTCTCAACTGTCTTTGTTGAAATTCCCAATTTTCCTGGATACTGATATGTCTCTCAATTTCTTCCCATGAACGTTCTAAGTCAACCCGGTTATTTGTTGTTTGTAAAATAGTGTTAAATAAATTTAGAGCAATGCTGGTTTGATCTGAGAGATCGGGCTCGATGTTAGGATGCCTTGCAACTGGTACTGTCATGAAGGAGGAAAGTAAAGGAGGATAAAGTTCTTTGTTTTCTTTTTAGGCTGATTATCTCTATTCCACAATGTAACGAGAATGATGTCGAAACACAAATAAATAGTAATATCAAATTGTAGGCCTTTTCTTGTATCTAAGTTAAATTTTAAAGAAAAGAAACTTGCATGATATGGAGAAAAACATAAATCTTTTAGCAAAGTGAGGCATCAATTTGAGGAATCTCACATTGTAACAAAAGAATGTGAAATGAGAAAAATATTAATGAAGCATATGATGTTGAAATCTAAGCATCTACAGGTCTTGTATCTGTTGATAACGGATACAGAGGAAAAACTGTAAATGATTTGAAATAACAAGAATAATAATTTCCATAGTAGAGGTTGCACTAAATTGTGGCCAAGAATTCATCAATTAAACATATATAAGAAAGATGAGATGACAGGAAAACACATAACTCAGAAGTGACAAGATCTGGAATCTTCAATCTGCATTTCTATTAATTTAGAGTTTCTTCAAAATTACTTTGTCAACAATCGTTTTCAGAGAGATCAAAAAGCCCCTTGTTTTAGTCTTCGTTCCCTGTATTTATACAAGGTCATTCATACTTGATGGTTAACAATCTCCTACTTTCTAGGAGAAAAATAGTTGCAAAACTGCAACCTTAACCATTGCATGATTAACTTTTGTTTATCTATCATTCCAATAGTATGAGTTTCCAAATGATACTTCATTTCTTAGTCCAAGTCTCTCCCTAATTTGATGCTACACATTCAATACATTTCTCCAGAAAATGGACAAAGTTTTTAGGAGGTGTTGAAAGATCTTTAGTCTCGAATATATAAAACTTTCTTTGTACTTTTGGCAACCGGTCTTCAAAACCTTGGTCGAAAAACTTGATCACTTGCAATTTTAAACTAGGCTGTACCAACCATCTGTTTATTAGGTTGGCATCGATTTCCTTCAATTGTAAAATTTCAATCTGAATCTTCTTCAAACCTTCTTTGTAGTCCAACTGTTGTTTTTCAATGTTTATCTGCCCCAGTGACTTGGAGCAGTCATTTTTTTCAATGCCTAATTCTTTTTTATCCAAAGAATCGAAGATTCCTTCACAATCATATCTGATTTATTTGACTATATTCTTTCTCTCAGACATATTTGTTTCCCATACCTTGAGCATGATGTCTCCTTTTATTTGTTCCGTGACAGAGAGCTTTAGATTTTTCGTCGCCTCTTTATTCCCTGAACATGCAATGGCTTTCTGGAAAGTATTCCTTGCTTCTTTAGCTTCCTTTTCTAGTAAAATAATATTATCAAGAGATTTGCTTACCTCTTGAAAGTAATTCTTGATGATCCCCATTTTGGAGATCAGTCTCTGCTGCTCGGCTTCTATCTTTGTATGTGTTTCCAGCGAGAGGGTCTATAAATCTTTAAATCTATAACCTGACCTTCCATCAAATTTAACTTAGCCTGTAACTGTTCTGCATGATCCTTTTGCTGAGAAACCTACACCTGACTTGCTTGTATCCTCTGGTTCATTTCATCCAGGCTTGATTTGAGTGATTTAATTTCTATCCTTTCGATAGCCCTGGTCTACTCCAAGATTTTAGTCACCTCTTCTTTGATGTTCTTCTCAACATTCTTTAACTGATCCTGTAATTGAGCTATCATGTTATTACTCTTCTTTATCCTTGTTCTCATGTTTCCCATGGTAAAAAAGTTTGTTGTTTCCATGGCTCCCATGGAACCTGCTATCTCTGTAGCGAAATCCTGCTCCTCCAAATTCTGTCCATCTAGCAAGACTTTATGCTTTTTTACCATACTCCCCTCCTTCATATACATCTCTTGTTTCAGGACAACCTTCCTCTTTCTATTTAAAAAATAATCAGAAGGAGATATCTCATCTATGGAGATAGAGGTGAGGTCATCAACAAAAAGGGCTCCCGTCTGTGGGAATCCAAAAGTTGACTGTAAGGGGGTTAAGGAAGCTATGGGACTTCCTAGCTCTGTAGATCCTTTCCCTCCTATTACCTTAGACATATTGACATCAACACCAGGTGATGAAGGGGGAGTAAGCTTACTAGACTTGGGAGGTATCCCGAACCTCCTCTCTGCTTATGTCTCTAGTTTTTTCGTCCATAAGGCCTCTTTGTTTTGTGGGGGCCTTTCAGTATCCTGTGGGACTTTTCAGGATTTCCCTTCTCTTGTGATTCCTATTCAAAGCCTGGGGGAATATTTTCTTGTTCCTGGGGAAGGGTGATTTCTTCTCCTTGCAATACTTTGGGAAGACCACTCCGTCTATGCTTCTGAAAGGTCTGAAAACTAGCTTGCAAGTCAGATGACAGTGTTTGTACTTGTTCTAACACCTCTTTATAAGTCTTAGTCCCTTTGAACATGTCATCCCAAGGGGAGTCCTCATGTTCATATGCTTTCATATTGCAGTGGGCCATGTGTTTCCCCACTAACTGGTAAGGACCATGCTTCCTGTGCTCGAGGTATACCAATTTGACCCCTTCGAGTGCTGCTGCTTCAACCTTGGAATGACCCAAGTTGAGAATTGAAAATTTTTCAATCTGAACGGGAAAAACAGGCCAAGATTTCTTTTGAGTTGTCTTTAATTCTATCCTGATTCCACCCATTAGTATTTGATAAGCTACCTCCCTACACACTAGTTTATCAGGGAGGAATTTTGGGAGCGCATGTGGAGGAATCGAACATCCGAAGACTCTGATGTAGGAGAAATTCTCCTCTATAAACCCATCAACAATTGCCCGAAGGCTCCCTATGACCAACTCTGAAATGCGGGGGGGTGCACAGTCATATAGCATCTGGTGTAGTGGTAGTACCATGAAATGACAAATCTCATAGAATGAATGTTTGGCATTTTCTTCCCAAAGTTTAGAATGATATTCATGAATAGGCTCTGGGTAAGTCAGATTCCAACTCCAATTCATCAAAGGGAAAGGATTCGAGAAGCATATAGCATCCATGATGTATGCAGCCATATAAAAGGTTGTTGTTTGGCCTTTTGATCTTGCAAACTGGTACTCCATAACATCTCTCGCTATGTTATCGGATAAAATCCTATCCCAATTGAAGTTGTAACCTTCTGCGGCCTCATGCAAAAGAGGTACCCATTCCACTGGGAAGTGGGTAGGAATTCCCTTACCAAAAAGCCTACATAACATCATCACCACATAAACCATATACTCGTTTAAAGACACTGTGGCGTAAACACCATTTGTCTCGGTCCTAAATTTTTCTTTGTTTCTCAACCAATCTTTTATTATGTCTGACTCAAAACATTCTTTCCTCTGAAAATCACTCACGAAATCTTTATTATAAATGTATTTGGGACAGGAAGACAGTTTAGACATTACTTGTATATGTTCTAGTCTAAAGGAGCTGATGATGACCCCTCGACTGTCTAGAATGCTCCTCGTCTTCGCGTCCGCTCGCTGTAAAGCCCAACTGATCATGTCGTTGTAAGTTATGAGTCGTGGCCATGTAGCCACCTTGTGAAGTTCAGACTCTGCTATATCCCAGAGTTTGTTGTCAACATCATGGGGGAAGTTATTAATCTCATAATCGTGAGTTTTGAAAATCTTCCTCCAAGATTTTATGGAATCGATGGCATGTGGTATTGTATCAGATACAAAATCTCCATCTGGATTCGAGACCTCTGCAACTTCCTCATTTTTCTTGGTGGCCTTCTTGGGCACCATGGTGATTATACTGGACCGGAAACCTGTTTACAGAGAAAAGTGTATAAGACTGGACAAATGTGACTCGCTACAGAGGTAAAGGTTAAGAATGAACTTTGACACATAGGACCTTTATTAATCTCTAAATTTGTGTTGTAGCGAGCGTACTGATACCATCGATGAAAAATAAATGCTTTAATTTGAAAGATATGCTTAGAGATACGAATTCACATCAAAAATATTTGCATTTACCCGTTATTAATACTGTCGTATATCGGCGATTTCGAAACTAAAAACCTGAAAATCACTGCCTTCCTTAATTCCCAAAAAGCGAAAAGCATCTTAGTCATCATTAATCATGTTTTGAAAACAACTTAATCCTTTAATCTTAGGGTTTGTTTAAAGAAAACACGATTTCGTATTTCAAAATTTCGGGAATCTTGCCATCAGGGGATATGTCACAAGTAAACCTCGGATCGCAAAATTGCGATGGGATTAGCGAGGTGCAAAATGCCATTTCACATTTCGAAACTTCAGGGATCTTGCTGTTAGGGGATATGTCACAAGTAAACCCCAGATCGCAAAATTGCGATGGGATTAGCAAGGCGCTAATCATTCGTATTAAAAAAATTTAATTAATCATGATTAGTGGACAATTACTTTTTAATTTTCACTTTTCGGAAAATCAAGGACCGGGAGTTCGAAGGAGAAGAGTTTGAAAACGCTTTAGCAGAGAGAAAACTGAATCATGAAAGATTAAGGGAGAGATAATTGTGTTTAGGGATTTGATTAATTACAAATTAAAGAGTGCTTTGTGGTAAACAACGAAAAAAGTAACGTTCATTTCTTCCCCATTTTTACTTTATATTTCTTAATATTTTGAAATGGCTTCGGGATTTCGGCACCGGGAAAAAGGGATAGTTGAAGATCACACCTCGAGAGGAAGCGAAGTTTGAAACCCAAATAGGAACGGGTGATTCTGACTCCTTTCTATTTTGGACTAAGGTGGCTCCATGGCTCAGAAAAAGATTAAGCTTCATTTTTAAAGGGTGGAAAAATTTAATCTTTGTGTCAACATTAGGCTCCATCTAGGGATCTTGTCTCCTTATGGGACAAGAAGAACATGTAGACCGAGTGCCTTCATTGGGTAATGGAGTCAAAGATTTGGCTCTATCAGACAAATAAGGAGAAAAAACTAAACAAGATTAGGGTCTCAACGTCAACCTTGAAAACTCTACAAAAATAAAAATTCTGACTATCCCGAGCCAGGTTTTCAATAGATTTCTTATCCTAAAGCTGACCTCAAAACTGTGTAAGATAATTAAAACCCGATTAATCAATCTTATAAGGATTTTCGAGATTCTGTTTGCATCAAGGCAAGTATTTACACTGTGTCTGATAAGGAGATCTTAGAAACCTATGATAGAATCCAACTGAAAAGAAGAGAAATTACCAGACTATCTTTTAACTCACATATAACATCTTTTATCATATATGAGGATATATTGCTTCATTGCCAGTGAGCCTGTTAAGTACCCTAGTGAAGTTATCCGACTTCCCACATTGAATTTCCTTTCACCACTTCATTTTTTGCAAGCATTTAAATGTTGAGATGAGGGAAATCAATAAGTAGGAATTTCCTTTCTTCATCTCTTTGAACTAGATGGGGTCAATCAATATTGAATTTCCTTTTACCATCTGTCTGTAATTTTTTTATTTTTATTTTTTAAGATATGAAGTGGGGGCAATCAATGAGTATGCAATACATTCGGGAAGATATTTGTTTGAAAAAGAATCAAAGTCTGTAAACTCATTTAAATCACTCTGGGTCAATCTTCTCACCTGCCTTCAAAAATCAAGGGTTTCAAAGGAATTCTTAACAAAAACATTTTGACCTTTAGTCTAGGGAATTTCCTTGAGAAAAACCGATCATTTATTTCTGTTTGGATAACTAATAAGGTTAGGATTAACCTAGACATGTTTACGATCTAGCTAGAGTCAAAAAATGAAAAAACACGACCTGCTCTCTTTCATGAAAATGTGTTCGAGAGTTTCCAATGACCGAAGCGAGACCCCTCCATTCTTAGGAAATTTCATTATTAGACGTCTATGATCAGGCGAGAAAAGGCTTTATTGTGGCCAAGGAGGAGGGTAAAGGGGTTTAGGCAAGTTGCTGTACATATGGTTGTTCTTAGATTTTTTTTTTTTTTTTTTGACAAGATGATTTATTTATTATACCTTTCAGAGTTTTTATCCGGAATTAAAAAATAAAAAATAAAAAAATGGGATTTCATGCCTTTATGAGCTCTTATATTGCTAGTCCAAATATTATTCATTCATTACCCTTTTCATTGTGAGAGGCTTGATATGAGTACCTTCGCATTTTGGGACTTTCAGTACCTCAAGTCCATTGTCTCGCGATAAACTTTTCCTGCAAATAACATAACATTACAGTCCTTAGGAAATGACATGAAAGAAGCTTTTGTTTATTTTATT
>ML818196.1:51574-87424 GCA_009831015.1 Picea engelmannii
AATGATAATTTAGAAACACATTATTGCATGAAGTGTTTGAGATGCCACCCATTTACAGGGGCATTAAGAATGTCTCCATCCAGGTTTTCTAATAACCAAGCATTTTTTCCTTCCAAGGCCGAAATTCTGTATGGACCGGACCAGTTTGGATCGAATTTGCCATGTTTTCCCATGTCTTCCTTTCTAGCTTCCCATTTTAAGACCAAGTCACCAGGGAGAAATTCTCTATCTTTTGCTTTCTGATCGAATAAGGCTTTCATTTTGTCCTGATACCTTTGCAACCTTTCATTTACTTCGGCCCTATTTTGCTGGACTTCGACCAGCTGGTTTATTCTCCTGGTAACGTCATTGGGCTCTTCATTGGAATCTTTCCAGAGTTTCATTACTGACAGAGCAAGATTTATTGGCAAAACGAAATCAGTGCCATATACCATTTGGAAAGGGAAATCTCAATTGATATTTTGGTACTTATTCTGTTGGACCATCAAGCATATTTTAAATGGGTATGCCACGCTTTTTTGTTTTCAGTCAAAACTTTTTTTATCACAATAATCAGGTTTTTGTTGGATGATTCAGCCAGACCATTTCCTTGTGGGTAGTAAGCTATGGAGTGCCTTAGTATGATGTTATATTTTTGACAAAAAATTATCATGGCCATCGATTTAAATGCTTGTGCATTGTCAGTGACTATTGTTTGAGGGCAACCAAATCTGGATAAGATATTGTCTTCCCAGAAACCGATTACCACTGAGTTAGTTGCATTCATTGTGGGGATAGCTTCTACCCACTTAGTGAAATAATAAGTAGCAGTTATGATCCATTTGTGTTGTGCACTGGAGTGTGGATGAATCAGGGGTAAAGCTGGGATTCTTTGTTTGCCTGTGAACAACTAGCATGGGACACAATTTCAAACTTTAGTGTTCACTGCTGTGAACAATTTGGGCCAGTAGTATCTGACTCTTAAGATTTTATACATTGTTGCTCACCAAGCATGATGTCCTCCACATACTCCAACATGGAATTCATCTATAACCCCTTCTGTTTCAGTCTCAACTAAGCACCTCAGTAGAAAACCCAATGGATCTTTCCAAAACAACTTAGCATCTATGATACAGTATTTTACCACATGTAACTTTAGCGTCCTAGCTTTTGACGTGGTTAACTCACTAGGACATTGAAGCGTGAGTAGGTAATGGACAATGTCACGATACCAAGCTAAAGCCAAAAAATTATCTTGGATTTTGGCTATAGGTACAGTGATATCAAGCTCATCTATTTCCAAGAATCCCTCGTCCTCTTGCAGCCAATTTATCCCAAGAGATTTTAAATTTGATTCGGTAAGAAATTTGGCTAAACCTTGACCTTTGATAATTTTAGTTGGCTTGACTTCTAGATCAAACTCCTAGATCTTAGCTAACCACCTACCTCTTCTTCCATCGCTGTCTAGTTGCACCAGGATGTCTTTAACAGAGGTAGAGGGTACATAGGCTATGATCTTTCAATGTAACACATAAGTTCTGAAAACCTTCATAACTTTCACCATTGCGTAGGCCTGTTTCTCCATTATATCATATTTCAACTCAACATCTCTGAGGTTTTTGCTAAAAAATGCAATAGGCTGCTCAAAACTTTCTTCATTTTTTTGTAACAAGACATCTGCAATGGTATGTTCTAAGGCAAAAGAAAAAATCAAAAACTCTTTCATGTAATCTGGACTTGCCAAGACTGGTGCTTCACTTATTACTTTCTTGATTCATTGAAATGATTCTTTGGCTTTGATAGTCCATCTCATCTCACTGTCCTTTTTGAGCATATCTGTTATCAATTTCACAATCTCATCGAAGTTAGGAATGAATCTCCTTAAGAAATTTATTTTTCCTAAAAAAGACTGGATTTCTTTTACATTTCTAGGAAAATTTATAGTGTCTATTGCTTCAATCCTTTTTGGATTGATTTTGATTCCTTCTTTAGACACGATATGGCCAAGTAGCTTACCTTCTTGCATCGTGAAATGTGATTTCTTGGGGTTGAGTGACAAACCAAATTTTCAGCATTTCTCAAAGGTTTTCCTAAGGTGCGTTAGATGTTTGGCATCAGATTTGGAGAACACGATCAGGTCGTCAAGGTAGATAACAACAAATTTATCCCTTTCACCCATGAAAGCGATATCCATGGCTCACTGAAAAGTAGACCCTGCATTCATCAAACCAAAGGGAATTTTATCGTACATAAAAGTACCCCACGGGGTAGTGAAAGGAGTCTTCTCTTTATCGTCTTGATGCACTGTGATATGATTGTAACATGAAAAACCATCAATCATAGACATTCGGTTAGCTCCAAATACTTTTTGTAAGATGTGATCCACCTTAGGCAATGGGTAATTGTCTTTGAGTGATGACTGATTCATGTTTCTGAAATCGACGCACAGTCTGATCTCACCGTTTTTCGTTCTTACTGGGACCAAGTTGGCTACCCACTCAGAGTATCTCAGTGGAACTATGATATTATCATCCAGGAGTTTTTTGACTTCTTTTTCTCTCATCGGTAACAGGATAGGGTTAATCTGCCTGAGTTTCTGTCTAAAAGGTTTGACGCCTGGTTTTAGTGGGATTTTATGTTCCATGACGGTTGTATCATAAGTCCTCAAATCATCATAAGACCAGAAAAAAACATCTTTGTATTTTCTAAGCAACTCATCATATTTACTCTTGATTTCATGAGACAGGTACCTTGACACTTTGACTAGTCTGAGACTCTCATCAGAACCTATATTGCAATCTTCGACTTCCTCCGGCTGAGGCTGTAAGGTAGTCTTCAAAGGGATGTCATCATGACTAAAAACCCTTTCTAATGGAATCATGCCCTTGGGTATCTGATTATTTTTTAAAACCAACATCCAGTGATTTGCGATTTTATCCTGGAACTCTTGGGGGTCCTCCCCTTCCTGCATGATCCAAATAGGATCATTTTGGTTCTCTTGGTTAGCATGGGTTTTGGCAAACTCGTTTATCGTTTCTAGAAATTTTCAGAGTTTTTCATCGTTCTCGAAGACTTGCCAATGTTGTATGTTATTGGTTATGGAAGGTCTATGTCTCATTTGTATATGATATTTAAGTTTGAAAGTAGTGGGAGGTGCGAAAGTCGAAGCTGCTTTGGCTAAAGCATCCGCCTGCTGATTTTCGGCTCTCGGGACAAAATGAACATTAACAGAGGAGAAAAAAATTTCGATTAGGTCCCAAACACAATTTCGATATGACCTTAACCTAGGATGTTTGGCCTGATACTGGCAATTAACCTATCTCACGATCAACTCTACGTCACCAAAAACTTCAAATTTTTTAATTTTCATTTTCCTAGCGGCCTCTAAACTTGACACTAGAGATTCGTACTCACATACGTTATTGGTGTGGTCTATGTTCCATTGAAGCCTATAAGATAAAGGGATAAAAAATTGGTTATCAGGTGCCACAAAAATTACTCCAGCCCCAGCTCCAAGATAAGATGAGGCACCGTCAAAAAACATTTTCCAAACACCAGTGTTATACACATCCTGTTCTATTTGTTCTTTTTCTTATTTATTTTCTGTACAATTTTCTTCTATACAAACTTCCACATCATCATTTATAGATAATATACAATTACCTAAATCCTTATCAACAATATATACAGGATAATTGTTTGGGCTGAGAGGATCACTGACCGTAAATGCTAACCTGGTTTCCCTGTACAACTGGGTGAACTGCCCCCCTGAAAATTGGAATTGTTGTGTACGTCATATCAAGTTGAAGGGAACCTCCAATTTTGGAACCCCAAGATTGGTTCAAGAGCATGCCATATTTTGGGGGTATATCTGCGACATCTACATCCATTAAAACACTTTTTGAAGGTACCTGTGCAAGGTTTACAACTAAGTCATTTATCATACCTATACACTTGACTTTTCTCGAATCGAAAGAATATAAATATCCATAAGGCCTGGTGATTTCAAGGCCAAGTCTATCCATGATTACTTTAGGCATCACATTGTGAGATGCCCCATAATCTAACATGCAGTTATGGAGCAGATGGTCAAAAACGATCAAAGTAATGTAGAAAGAGGCAACAATGTCTTTGGCACCTTCGAAGTGTGGG
Organism: Picea engelmannii; assembly: GCA_009831015.1. Classification (NCBI taxonomy): domain Eukaryota; kingdom Viridiplantae; phylum Streptophyta; class Pinopsida; order Pinales; family Pinaceae; genus Picea; species Picea engelmannii. The sequence goes on from ML818196.1 coordinate 55,706, forward strand.
CCAAAAATTATGTTAGGTTTTTCATCCTCTAATTTTATAACATCGACCTGACTTTCATTTTCCAAAAAATTAATCATTTTAGCAATTTTTTTCGGTATATCGGGTTTTTAGCCAGTTCTACAGGAGGAATAAGAATTTTGATCTTATTGGTTTCATTTTCTAGGTTTAAACTTCCAATGGTTTTGTCGATTTCCACATTTTTAACCTCTGACCCTTTCTTTTCAGTTTTCCTTAGCTGAGGGGCCTTTGTTTCGGTAACAAGGGTATCTAGTTTTTGCATGCTCAAGGGTGGCGTTTCCACTGTATTTGTTTTAGTAAACTGGATGTTAGCGGCCTTAGTCCCTTCAGTCTGTTTCTCAGTGATTTTTGAAACTGGTTGATCAATTTCAGACCTCGACAGTATTTTTTTAACTGGAATGGTTGTGGAAACCCTGTTTCTAGATCTCAGGTTGTAGTTTTGGTGAAGTTCAACCATCATCCCATCCGCTATTCCCTGATATGTCAAATATTCCGAAACATTGTCGTTCTTGCTACTCTCAGTCCCATACTCTGTAGTCAAAGACTTTTCATAATCATGTCTTGTTATGTAAGATTGTAGGTAGTCATTGCCAAGATTGTTCATATCCTCTTCTAACCCCTCAAAATCCTCCAAGTCTTGTCCTCCTACAAAGTTTTCACTTTTAAAAGGAGTTTGGATCTTTTGATCTTCATTATTAATTTGTTTTTGGTGGTTTTGAGGGTTAGGTTCTTTTTGAACTCCGTTCTAGGGTAATGTTCATTCTTAGCTTGTTCTAGTTCCATTCTCGATATTTTGTTTGAAAATTCTTTGATGATTCTAGCCATATCGTCCATTTTGTCTTCTGAAGATCTTCCTGATCCATAGGGTGCTCCTTGCTCCCTATATCTTTTTATTTCTTTGTTTCCCATATCGAATTTAGATTTCAGCTTTCTTGATGCCATCATATTAGATTTGATTTCGAGGGCATCATCTTGCATCTTGGTAAGATCTAGTGATCTTCTCTCCCTTAATAATAGGGCGAAGTCGGGGTCAAAATCTCTAGTGAAAGTCACTTTCGCTGCAGGTTGTGAGGGCTTAACCTCGGTTGGGATCTTATTGTACAATTTGTTAAACCATTGTGTAAACTCGAGGACCGATTCAGAGTTTTTCTTTCGAAGAGCTCCAAATTCGGTCAGATAATAAAGATGGTCTTTTTGTTCGCCCCATTGCCTAATAAAAGCATTTTCAAGTTTTTCATATGACGGTATAGATCTGGCGGCTAGGCCTCGAAACCAGTTTCTAACTTTCCCTTCGAAAGTTTGAACCAAGAGTCTGCAGTAAACATCTTCATGTTCCAATCCAAGAATGTCAGCGAATTGATTGAAAACATTTATGTGTTCAGCTGCTGTCAAGTCGCCTTCTCCCATGAACTAAGACAAGTTTTTCATGTAATTTTCTAGTAAACCATAGAGAGGGACTGGTAGAACCAGAGGGGTGTATCTTGTACCAACATTTACAAATATCTGAAGAGGTAGTGCTTGGCCACCCGCTCCTCCTCCTTGACCACCCGCGGCAGCACCGCCAACCCCACCTCGTCTGTCTGCGGCCATTGTGGAGTTAACGGTTAAAGTCTAGGGGTTATAAGGATGGGTTTCAAGAAATTGATTATTGAAGGGGAAGAAACTTAAGAAAGAAGATCTTGGGGAATGTGGACTGGTTCCTTCAGAACCACAGGGTGAGAATATAGGAGAATCAAAGAAGTTGAGTCAAGATATATAGGATAATTGTTCGGGTTTTGAGATGTAGGAAAACAAACTTCAAGAAGGGAGGGAGAATGAGTCACCACAGGAAGTGAGGCAACTCTTCATTTTCTATCAGTGTGGGAAAAGTCTGAGAAAACCTCGGTCTCAAAGACCAAATGAACCAGATCTGATTTAGGGGGTGTGACTTTATCAATGGGGTATTTCCCGTAAAGGGGTGGAATACTTGATTCACCGCGTTGATCTTCTGAGTCAAACTGTGTAAACTTAGGTCAAAATTTTTTATTTGTGGATGAGACAGTCTGGAAGAATTATCTTCTTGATATTAGAATTTTTTTGGGGTCCGAAAAAGGTGAGATATGCTTGTTGTCTAGATTCTTTCTGGTGTTTTTCTAGTTAAGAGCCATCTTAAACAATGTGGAGTCACCAAGCGAAAGATAAAGGTAGCCTTAGAAGGTTTTCAAGCTTTGTTCACTATCAAAGAAAGAAAGCGTCAATGTTGTTCTCCCAGGGAAGAAACTTTGTTTCTCCATCCCCAACAATGGTGCCAAAAAGATGTTGTTCCTGACTTTATACTTTAAGGCTTTAAAGTATACTGTCAAGGCATCTGAAAAAACAGAGGGACCTAAGAATAGAAAAAAGACTGATAAAAAGGTAAAGGCTATTGTCGGTTTCTCAACTGTCTCTGTTGAAATTCCCAGTTTTCCTGGATACTGATATCTCTCTCAATTGCTGCCCATGAACGTTCTAAGTCAACCCGGTTATTTTTTGTTTGTAAAAAAGTGTTAAATAAATTTAGAGCAATGTTGGTTTGATCTGAGAGACCGGGCTCGATGTTAGGATTCCTTGCAACTGATATTGTCATGAAGGAGGAACATAAAGGAGGATAAAGTTCCGTGTTTTCTTTTTAGGTTGATTATCTCTATTCCACAATGTAACGAGAATGATGTCGAAACACAAATAAATAGTAAGATCAAATTGTAGGCCTTTTCTTGCATCTGAGTTAAATTTTAAAGAAAAGAAACACGCATGATATGGAGAAAAACATAAAGCTATTAGCAAAGTGAGGCATCAATTTCAGAGGAATCTCACATTGTAACATAAGACTATGAAATGAGAAAAATATTAATGAAGCATATGATGTTGAAATCTAAGCATCTACAGGTCTTGTATCTGTTGATAATGAATACAGAGGAAAAACTGTAAATGATTTGAAATAAAAAGAATAATAATTTCCACAGTAGAGGTTGCACTAAATTGTGGCCAAGCATTCATCAATTAAACATATATAAGAAATATGAGATGACAGGAAAACAAATAACTCATAAGTGACAAGATCTGGAATCTTCAATTTGCATTTCTATTAATTTAGAGTTTCTTCAAAATTACTTCGTCAACAATCTTTTTCAGAGAGATAAAAAAGCCCCATGTTTTAGTCTTCATTCCCTGTATTTATACAAGGTCATTCATACTTGATGGTTAACAATCTCCTACATTCTAGGAGAAAAATAGTTACAAAACTGCAACCTTAATCGTTGCACGATTAACTTTTGTTTATCTATCATTCCAACAGTATGAGTTTCCAAATGATACTTCATTGCTTAGTCGAAGTCTCTCCCTCCTTTGATGCTACACATTCAATACATTTCTCCAGAAAATGGACAAAGTTTCTAGGAGGTGCTGGAAGATCTTTAGTCTCAAATAGATAAAACTTTCTTTGTACTTTTGGGAACCGGTCTTCAAAACCTTGGTCGAGAAACTTGATCACTTGAAATTTTAAACTGGGCTGTACCAACCATCTGTTTATTAGGTTGGCATCGATTTCCTTCAATTGTAAAATTTCAATCTGAATCTTCTTCAAAACTTCTTTGCAGTCCAACTGTTGTTTTTCAATGTTTATCTACCCCAGTGACTCAGAGTAGTCATTTTTTTCAATGCCTAATGCTTGCTTATCCAAAGAATCGAAGATTCCTTCACAATCATCTTTGATTTCTTTGACTATATTCTTGCTCTCAGACATATTTGTTTCCCATACCTTGAGCATGATGTCTCCTTTTATTTGTTCCGTGACAGAGAGCTTTAGATTTTTTTCCACCTCTTTATTCCCTGAACATGCAACCTCTTTCTGGAAAGTATTCCTTGCTGCTTTAGCTTCCTTTTCTAGTAAAATAATATTATTAAGAGATTTTCTTACCTCTTGAAAGTAATTCTGTATGATCCCTATTTTGGATATTAGTCTCTGTTGCTCGGCTTCTATCTTTGTATGTGTTTCTAGCGAGAGGGTCTGGAAATCCTTTAAATATATAACCTGGCCTTCCATCAAATTTAACTTAGCCTATAACTGTTCTGCATGCTCCTTTTGTTGAGAAACCTGCACCTGACTTTCTTATATTCTCTAGTTCATTTCGTCCAGGTTTGATTTGAGTGATTGAATTTCTATCCTTTCGATAGCCCTGGTCTACTCCAAGATTTTACTCACCTCTTCTATGATGTTCTTCTCAACATTCTTTAATTGATCCTATAATTGAGCTATTATGTTATTAATATTCTTTATCCTCATTCTCATGTTTCCCATGGTAAAAGAAAATTTTGTTTCCATGGCTCCCATGGAACCTGCTATCTCTGTAGCGAAATCCTCCTCCTAAAAATTATGTCCATTTAGCAAGACTTTATGTTTTTTTACCATACTCCCCTCCTTCATATACATCTCTTGTTTCAGGATAGCCTTCCTCCTTCTGCTGAAAAAATAATTAGAAGGAGGAATCTCATCTATGGAGATAGAGGTTAGGTCATCAAAAAAAAGGGCTCTCGTCTGTGGGAATCCAAAAGTGGACTGTAAGGGGGTTAAGGAAGCTATGGGACTTCCTAGCTCTGTAGATCGTTTCCCTCCTATTGCCTTAGGCATATTGACATCAACACCAGGTGATGAAGGGGGAGTAAGCTTACTGGACTCGGGAGGTATCCCAGACCTCCTCTCTGCTTTTGTCTCTGGTTTTTTCGTCTGTAAGGCCTCTTTGTTTTGTGGGGGCCTTTCAATATCCTATGGGACTTTTTCAGGATTGCCCTTCTCCTATGCTTCATGTTCGGAGCCTAGGGGAATATTTTCTTGTTCCTGGGGACGGGTGATTATTTCTCCTTGCAGTACTTTGGGTAGACCACTCCATCCATGCTTCTGAAAGGTCTGAAAACTAGCTTGCAAGTCAGACAACAGTGTCTGTACTCATTCTAACACCTCGTTATAAGTCTTAGTCCCTTTGAACATGTCATCCCAAGGGGAATCCTCATGTTCATATGATTTCATATTGCAGTGGGCCATGTGTTTCCCCACTAACTGGTAAGGATCATGCTTCCTTTGCTCAAGGTCTACCAATTTGACCCCCTCCAATCCTGTCGCTTCAACCTTGGAATGACCCAAGTTGAGAAGTGAAAATTTTCCAATCTAAATGGGAAAAAGAGGCCAAGATTTCTTTTGAGATGTCTTTAATTCTATCTCGATTCCACCCGTTACTATTTGATAAGCTACCTCCCTACACACTAGTTTGTCAGGGAGGAATTTTGGGAGTGCATGTGGAGGAATCGAACATTCGAAAACTCTGATGTAGGAGAAATTCTCCTCTATAAACTAGTCAGCAATTGCCCGAAGGCTCCCTATGACCAACTCTAAAATGCGGGGGGGTGCACAAACGTATAACATCTGGTGTAGTGGTATTACCATGAACTGACAAATCTCGTAGAATGAATATTTGGCATTTTCTTCCCAAAGTTTAGAATGATATTCATGAATAGGCTTCGGGTAAGTCAGATTCCAACTCCAATTCATCAAAGGGAAAGGAGTCGAGAAGCATATAGCATCCATGATGTATGCGGACATATAAAAGGACATTGTTTGGCCTTTTTATCTTGTATACTGGTACTCCATAACCTCTCTCGCTTTGTTATCGGATAAAATCTTATCCCAATTGAAGTTGTAACCTTCTACGACCTCATGCAAAAGAGGTACCCATTCCACTGGGAAGTGGGTAGGACTTTCCTTACCAAAAAGCCTACATAACATCATCACCACATGAACCATATACTCGTTTAAAGATGTTGTGGTGTAAACACCATGTGTTTCGTCCCTAAATTTTGCTTTGTTTCTCCACAAGTCTTTTATTATGTCAGGGTACGTTTGGTCTGACTCAAAACATTCTTTCCTTTGAAACTCACTGATGAAATCTTTATTATAAATGTATTTGGGACAGGAAGACATTTTATACATTACTTGTATAGGTTCTAGTCTGAAGGAGCCGATGATGACCCCTCGACTGTCCAAAATGCTCCTCATTTGCACGTCCGCTTGCTCTAAAGCCCAACTGATCATGTCGTTGTAAGTCATGAGTCGCGGCTGCGTAGCCACCTTGTGAAGTTCAGACTCCTATATATCCTGAATGTTTTTGTCGGCATCATGGGGGAAGTTCTTAATCTCATAATCGAGAATTTCGAAAATCTACCTCCAGGATTTTATGGAATCGATGGCATGCGGTATTGTATCAGATACAACACCTCCGTTTGGATTCGAGACCTCGTCTACTTCCTCATTTTTCTTGGTGGCCTTCTTGGGCGCCATGGTGGTTATACTAGACCAGAAACCTATTTACAGAGAAAAGTTTATAAAACTAGACAAATGTGACTCACTACAGAGGTAAAGGTTAAGAATGAACTTCGACACACAGGACCTTTATTAATCTCTAAATTTGTGTTGTAGCGAGTTTACTGATACCATCAATGAAAAATAAATGCTTTAATTTGAAAGATATGCTTAGAGATACAAATTCACATCAAAAATATTTTCATTTACCCGTTATTAATACTGCTGTATATCGGGGATTTCGAAACTGAAAACCCGAAAATCACTGTCTTCCTTAATTCCTGAAAAGAGAAAATCAACTTATTCATCATTAATCATGTTTTGAAAACAACTTAATCCTTTAATCTTAGGGTTTGTTTAAAGAAAACGCGATTTTGCATTTCAGAATTTCGAGGATCCTGCCGTCAGGGGATATGTCACAAGTAAACCCCGGATCCCGAAACTGTGATGCGATTAGTGAGGCGCAAAATGCGATTTCACATTTCGAAACTTCTGGGATCCTGCCGTCTAGGGATATGTCACAAGTAAACCCCGGATCATGAAATTGCGATGGGATTAGCGAGGCGCTAATCATTCATATTAAAAAAAAAAAAATTAATCATGATTAGTGGACAATTACTTTTTAAGTTTCACTTTTCGAAAAATCGAGGACCAGGAGTTCGAAGGAGAAGAGTTTGAAAATGCTTTAGCAGAGAGAAAACCGAATCGCGAAAGACTAAGGGAGAGATAATTGTGTTTAGGGATTTGATTAATTACGAATTAAAGAGTTCTTTGTGGTAAACAATGGAAAAAGTAACGTTCATTTCTTCCCCCTTTTTACTTTATATTTCTTAATATTTTTAAATGGCTTCAGGATTTCGATGCCAAGAAAAAGGGATAGTTGAAGATCACAACTTGAGAGGAACCAGATTTCGAAACCCAAAAATGAACGGCTGATTCTGACTCCTTTCTATTTTGGACTAAGGGCAGCTCCATGGCTCAGGAAAAGATGAGCCTTCATTTTTAAAGGGTGGAAAAATTTAATCTTCGTGTCAACATTAGGCTCCATATAGGGATCGCGTCTCCTTGTGGGATGAGAAGAACATGTAGACCGAGTGCCTTCATTGGGTAATGGAGTCAAAGATTTTGCTCTGTGAGACAAATAAGGAGAAAAAATTGAACAAGATTAGGGTCTCAACGTCAACCTTGCAAACTCTACAAAAACAAAAAATTTTACTATCCCGAGCCAGGTTTTTAATAGATTTCTTATCCTAAATATGACCTCAAAACTATATAAGATAATCAAAACCTAATTAATCAATCATATCAGGCTTTTCGTGATTCTGTATGCATCAAGGCAAGTATTTACGCTGTGTCCGATAAGGAGATCTTAGAAACCTATGATAGAATCCAGCTAGAAAGAAGAGAAATTACCAGAGTATCTTTTAACTCACGTATAACATCTTTTATAAGATATGAGGATATTCCTTCACTGCCAGCGAGCATGTTCAGTACCCCGGTGAAGTTATCTGAGTTCCCACATTGAATTTCCTTTCACCACTTCTTTTTTGCAAGCATTTAAATGTTGAGATGAGGGCAATCAATAAGTATGAATTTCCTTTCTTCATCTCTTTGAACTAGATGGGGGCAATCAATATTGAATTTCCTTTCACCATCTGTTCGTAATTTTATTTTTTTTAGATCTGAAGTGGGGGCAATCAATGAGTATGAAATACATTCAGGAAGATATCTATTTGAAAAAGGATCAAAGTCTGTAAACTCATTTAAATCACTCTGGGTCAATCTTCTCACCTGCCTTCAAAAATCAAAAGTTTCAGAGGACTTCTTAACGAAATTTTTTTTACCTTTAGTCTAGGGAACTTCCTTGAGAAAAACCGATTAGTTATTTTTGTTAGGATAACTAATAAGGTTAGGATTAACCTAGACATGTTTATGATCCATCCAGAGTCAAAAAATGAAAAAACACGACCTGCTCTCTTTCTTGAAAATATGTTCGAGAGTTTCCAATGACCGAAGCGAGACCCCTCCGTTCTCAGGAAATTTCATTGATTAGACGTCTATGATTAGGCAAGAAAATGATTTACTGTGGCTAAGGAGGAGGGTAAAGGGGTTTAGGCAAGCTTCTGTACATATGGTTGTTCTTAGATTTTTTATTTTTTTTGACAAGATGATTTATTTATTGTACCTTTCATAGTTTTTATCCAGAATTAAAAAAAAAAAAGTGGGATTTCTTACCTTTATGAGCTCTTATATTTCCAGTCCAAAGATTATTCATTCATTACCTTTTTCATTGTGAGAGGCTTGATATGAGTACCTGCACATTTATGGACTTTCAGTACCTCAAGTCCGTTGTCTCATGATAAACTTTTCCTGCGAATAACATAACATTATAGTCCTTAGGAAATGACATGAAAGAAGCTTTTGTTTATTTTATTTTATATACATGTTTTAATATATATATATATATATATATATATATATAAGCATGAAAACAAACCGGTATATACAATGATAATTTAGAAACACATGATCGCATGAAGTGTTTGAGATGCTGCCCATTTACAGGGGCATTAAGAATGTCTCCATCCAGGTTTTCTAATAACCAAACATTTTTTCCTTCCAAGGCCAAAATTATGTATGGACCAGACCAGATTGGATCGAATTTTCCATGTTTCCTGCGTCTTCCTTTCTAGCTTCCCATTTTAAGACCAAGTTGCCAGGGATAAATTCTCTATCTTTCGCTGTTTGATCGAATAAGGCTTTGATTTTGTCCTGATACCTTTGCAACCTTTCATTTGCTTCAGCCCTATTTTTTTGGACTTCGACCAGCTGGTTTATTCTCCTGGTAATGTCATTGGGCTCTTCATTGGAATCTTGCCAACGTTTCATTACTGGTAGAGCAAGATTTATTGACAAAACGACATCAGTGCCATATACCATCTGGAAAGGGGAAATCCTGATTGATCTTTTGGTACTTATTTTGTTGGCCCATAAAACATATTTTAAATGGGTATGCCATGCTTTTTTGTTTTCAGTCAAAACTTTTTTTATCACAATAATCAGGTTTTTGTTGGATGATTCAGCCAGACCATTTCCTTATGGGTAGTAAGTTTTGGAGTGCCCTAGTATGATGTTATATTTTTGACAAAAAATTATCATGGCCATCGAATTAAATGCCTGCGCGTTGTCAGTGACTATTTTTCGAGGGCAACCAAATCTGGATAAGATATTGTCTTCCAAGAAACTGATTACCACTGAGCCAGTTGCATTCCTTGTGGGGATAACTTCTACCCACTTAGTGAAATAATCAGTAGTAGTTAGGATCCATTTTTGTTGCGCACTGGAGTGTGGATGAATTTCTTCGATGAAATCAAGTCCCCATTGCTGAAATGGGGCTTTGGTTTTAATTGGAATCAGGGGTAAAGCTGGGATTCTCTGTTTGCCTGCGAAAAACTAGCATGGGACACAATTTTGAACTTTAGTGTTCACTTCTATGAACAATTTGGGTTAGTAGTATCTGGCTCTTAAGATTTTATATGTTGTTGCTCACCAAGCATGATGTCCTCCACAAACTCCGACATAGAATTCATCTATAACCCCTTCTCTTTCAATCTCAACTAAGCACCTCAATAGAAAACCCAAGGGATCTTTCCAAAACAACTTAGCATCTATGATACAGTATTTTACCGCATATAACTTTAGCATCCTAGTTTTTGACGGGGTTAACTCACTAGGACATTGAAGCGTGAGTAGGTAATGGACAATGTCATGATACCAAGCTGAAGCCAAAAACTTATCTTAGATTTCAGATGTAGGTACAGTGATATCAAGCTCGTCTATTTCCAGGAATCCCTAGTCCTCTTGTAGCCGATTTATCCCAAGAGATTTTAAATTTGATTCGGCAAGCAATTTGGCTAAACCTTGACCTTTGATAATTTTAGTTGGCTTGACTTCTAGATCAAATTTCTAGATCTTAGCTAACCACCCGCCTCTTCTTCCATCGTTGTTTGGTTGCACCAGGATGTCTTTAATAGAGGTAGAGGGTACATAGGCTATGATCTTTCAATGTAACACATAAGTTTTGAAATCCTTTAGAGCTTTCACCATTGCATAGGCCTGTTTCTCCATTATATCATATTTCAACTCAGCATCTCTGAGGCTTTTGCTAAAAAACACAATAGGTTGCTCAAAACTTTCTTCTTTTTTTTTAACAAGACAGCTGCAATGGTATGTTCTAAGGCAAAAGAAAAAATCAAAAACTCTTTCGTGTAATCTGGACTTGCCAAGACCGGTGCTTCACTTATTACTTTATTGATGCGCTGAAATGACGCTTTGGCTTCGCTAGTCCATCTCACCTCACTCTCCTTTTTGAGCATATATGTTATCAATTTCACAATCTTAGTGAAGTTCGGAATGAATCTCCTCAAGAAATTTATTTTTCCTAAAAAAGATTGGATTTCTTTTACATTTATAGGAAAATTTATAGTGTTTATTGCTTCAACCCTTTTTGGATCGATTTTGATTCCTTCTTTAGAAACGATATGGCCCAAGAGCTTACCTTCTTGCATCGTGAAATGAGATTTCTTGGGGTTGAGTGACAAACCAAATTTTCGACATTTCTCAAAGGTTTGCCTAAGGTGCGTTAGATGTTCGGCATCAGATTTGGAGAACATGGTCAGGTCATCAAGGTAGATAACAACAAATTTATCCCTTTCACCCATGAAATTGATATCCATGGCCCACTGAAAAGTAGCCCCTGCATTCATCAAACCAAAGGGCATTTTATCGTACATAAAAGTACCCCACGGGGTAGTGAAAGCAGTCTTCTCTTTATCGTCTTGATGCACTGCGATCTGATTGTAACCTGAAAAACTGTCAATCATAGACATTCGGTTAGCTCCAACTACTTTTTCTAAGATGTGATCCATCTTAGGCAATGGGTAATTGTCTTTGAGTGATGACCGATTCAGGTTTCTGAAATCGACGCACAGTCTGATCTTGACGTTTTTATTTCTTAATGGGACCAAGTTGGCTACCCACTCAGAGTATCTTAGTGGAACTATGATTTTAGCATCCAGGAGTTTTTTGACTTCTTTTTCTATCACCGGTAACAGGATAGGGTTAATTTGCCTGAGTTTCTGTCTAAAAGGTTTGACACCTGGTTTTAGTGGGATTTTATGTTCCATGATGGTTGTATCATAAGTCCTCAACTTGTCATAAGACTAGGCAAAAACAACTTTGTATTTTCTAAGAAACTCAACATATTTACTCTTGATTTCAGGAGACAGGTACCTGGACACTTTGACTAGTCTGGGACTCTCATCAAAACCTATATTGCAATCTTTTACTTCCTCCAGTTGAGGTTGTAAGGTAGTCTTCAAAGGGATGTCATCATGACTAAAAAAACTTTCTAAGGGAATCAGGCCCTTGGGTATCTGATTATTTTTTAAAACCAACATCCGGTGATTTGCAATTTTATCCTAGAACTCTTGGGGGTCCTCCCCTTCCTGCATGATCAAAATAGGATCATTTTGGTTCTCTTGGTCAGCATAGGTTTTGACGAACTCGTCTATCGTTTCTAGAAATTTTCGGAGTTGTTCATCTTTCTCGAAGACTTGCCAATGTTGTATGTTATTGGGTATGGAAGGTCTATGTCTCATTTGTATATGATATTTAAGTTTGAAAGAAGTGGGAGGTGCGAAAGTCAAAGTTGCTTTGGCTAAAGCATCCTCCTGTTGATTTTCGGCTCTCTGGACGAAATGAACATTAACAGAGGAGAAAAAAATTCCGATGAGGTCCCAAACACAATTTCGATATCACCTTAACCTAGGATGTTTGGCCTGATACTGGCAATTAACTTGTCTCACGATCAACTTATCGTCACCAAAAACTTCCAAGTTTTTAATTTTCATTTTCCTAGCGGCCTCTAAACCTAACACTAGAGCTTCGTACTCACATACGTTATTGGTGTGGTCTATGTTCCATTGAAGCTTATAAGAGAAAGGGATGACAAATTGGTTATCAGGTGCTACAAAAATTACTCCAGTCCCAGCTCCAAGATAAGTTGAGGCACCGTCAAAAAACATTTTCCAAACACCGGTGTTATACACATCATGTTCTATTTGTTCTTTTTCTTTTTTATTTTCTGTACAATTTTCTTCTATACACGCATCCACATCATCATCTATAGATAATATACAATTACCTGAATCCTGATCAACAATATATACAGAATAATTGTTTGGGCTAAGAGGATCACTGACCATAAATGCTAACCTGGATTCCCTGTACAGTCGCGTGAACTGCCCCCCGAAAACTGGAATTGTTGCGTACGTCATATAAAGTTGAAGGGAACCTCCAAGTTTGGCACCCTAAGATTGGGACAAGAGAATTCCATATTTTGGGGGTATATCTGCGACAACTACATCCATTAAAACACTTTTTGAAGGTACTTATGCAAGGTTTACAACTAAGTCCTTTATCATACCTATACACTTGACTTTTCTCGAATCGAAAGAATATAAATCTCCATAAGGCCTGGTGATTTCAAGGCCAATTCTATCCATGATTGCTTTACGCATCACATTGTGAGATGCCCCAGAATCTAACATGTCGTTATGGAGCAGATGGTCAAAAATGATCAAAGTAATGTAGAAAGGGGCAACAGTGTCTTTGGCACCTTCAAAGTGTGGGCCAAAAATTATGTTAGGTTTTTCATCCTCTAAGCTTATAACATCGGCCTGAATTTCATTTTCTAAAAAATTAATCATTTTAGCAATTTGTTTTCGGTATATCGGGTTTTTAGCCACTTCTAGAAGAGGAATAAGAATTTTGATCTTATTGATTTCATTTTTTAGGTTGAAACTTCCAATGGTTTTGTCGATTTCCACGTTTTTAACCTCCAACCCTTTCTTTTCAGTTTTCCTTGGCTGAGGGGCCTTTGTTTCGATAACAGGGGTATCTAGTTTTTTCATGCTCAAGGGTGGCATTTCCGCTGTCTTTGTTTTAGTAAAATGGATGTTAGTGGCCTTAGTCCCTTTAGTCTATTTCTCAGTTCTTTTTGAAACTGGTTCATCAATTTCAGACCTTGACCGTATTTTTTTAACTGGAACGGTTTTGGAAACCTTGTTTCTAGATCTTAGGTTGTATTTCTGGTCAAGTTCAGCCATTATCCCATCCGCTATTCCCTGATATGTCAAATCTTCTGAAACACTGTCGTTCTAGCTACTTTGAGTCCCATACTCTGTAGTCAAAGAATTTTCATAATCATGTCTTGTTATGTAAGGTTGTAGGTAGTCATCGTCAAGATTGTTCATATCCTCTTCTAACCCCTCGAAATCCTCCAAGTCTTTTCCTCCTACAAACTTTTCACTTTTAAGAGGAGTTTGGATATTTTGATCTTCATTATTAATTTTGTTTTGGTGGTTTTGAGGGTTAGGGTTCTTTCTGAACTCCTTTCTAGGGTAATGTTCATTCTTAGCTTGTTCTAGTTCCATTCTTGATATTTTGTTTGACGGTTCTTTGATGATTCTATCCATATCATCCATTTTGTCTTTTGAAGATCTTCTTGATCCAGAGGGTGCTCCTTGCTCCCTGTATCTCTTGATTTATTTGTTTCCCATATCGAATTTATCTTTCATCTTTCCTGATGCCATAGTATTAGATTCAATTTCGAGGGCATCATCTTGCATCTTGGTAAGATCTATTGATATTCTCTCCCTTAATAACAGGGCGAAGTCGGGGTCAAAAGCTCCAACAAAAGTCACTTTCGTTGCAGGTTGTGAGGGCTTAACCTCGATTGGGATTTTATTGTACAATTTTTTAAACCGTTGTGTAAACTCGAGGACCGATTCAGATTTTTTCTTTCGAAGAGCTCCAAATTCGGTCAGATAATAAAGATTGTCTTTCCGTTCACCCCATAGTCTGATAAAAGTGTTTTCAAGTTCATGATATGACAGTATAGATCCGATGGCTAGGCCTCAAAACCAAGTTATGACTTTCCCTTCAAAAGTTTGAACCAAGACTCTGGATTAAACATCTTCATGTTCCAATCCAAGAATGTCAGCGAATTGATCGAAAAAATTTATGTGTTCAGTTGTTGTCAAGTCGCCTTCTCCCGTGAACTAAGGCAGGTTTTTCATGTAATTTTATGGTAAATCATGGAGAGGGACCGGTAGAACCAGAGGGGTGTATCTTGCAACAACTTTTGCAAATATCCAAAGAGGTGGTGCTTGGCCGCCCGCTCCTCCTCCTTGACCACCTGCGGCAGCACCTCCAGCTCCACCTCCTCCGGCCGTGGCCATTGTGAAGTTAACGGTTAAATTCTGGGGGTTGTAAGGATGGGTTTCAAGAAACTGATTATCAAAGGGGAAGAAACTTGAGAAAGAAGAGCTTGGGGAATGTGGATTGGTTCCTTTAGAACCACAGGGTGAGAATACAGGAGAATCAACAGAAGTTGAGTCAAGATATATAGGATAATTGTTCGAGTTTTGAGATATAGGAAAATGAACTTCGAGAAGGGAGGGAGAATGACTCGCCATAGGAAGTGAGGAAACTCTTCATTTTCTATCGGTGTGGGAAAAGGCTGAGAAAGCCTCGGTCTCAAGGACCGGATGAACCAAATCTGATTCAAGGGGCGTGACTTTATCAACAGGGTATTTCTCGTAAAAGGGTGGAATACTTGATTCACTGCGTTGATCTTTTGAGTCAGACTGTGCAAACTTAGGTCAAATTTTTTTATTTGTGGATGAGATAGTCTAGCGAAAGTATCTTCTTGATTTTAGAATTTTTTCGGGGTCCGAAAAAGGTGAGATCTGCTTGTGTTTTTTTGGATGAGACAGTCTGGATTCTTTCTGGTGTTTTTCTGGTTAAGAGCCAGCTTAAACAATGTGGAGTCGCCAAGAGAAAGATAAAGGTAGCCTTAGAAGGTTTTCTTATTCAAAGAATTGAAGATTCCTTCACAATCATATTTGATTTCTTTAACTATCTTCTTGCTCTCAGACATATTTGTTTCCCATACCTTGAGCATGATGTCTCCTTTTATTTTTTCTGTGATAGTGAGCTTTAGATTTTTCGTCGCCTCTTTATTCCCTGAGCATGCAACCACTTTCTGGAAAGTATTCCTTGTTTCTTTAGCTTCCTTTTCTAGTAAAGTAATATTATCAAGAGATTTGCTTACCTCTTGAAAGTAATTATGGATGATCCCTATTTTGGAGATCAGTCTCTGCTGCTCAGCTTCTATCTTTGTATGTGTTTCCAGTGAGAGGTTCTGGAAATCCTTTAAATCTATAACCCAGCCTTCCATCAAATTTAACTTAGTCTGTAACTGTTCTACATGCTCCTTTTGATGAGCAACCTACACATGACTTGCTTGTATCCTTTGGTTCATTTCGTCTAGGCTTGATTTGAGTGATTGCATTTCTAGCCTTTCGACAGCCATGGTCTGCTCCAAGATTTTACTCACCTCTTCTCTGATGTTCTTCTCGGCATTCTTTAACTGATCCTATAATTTATCTATCATGTTATTACTCTTCTTTATCCCCGTTCTCATGTTTCCCACGATAAAAAAGTTTGTTGTTGCCATGGCTCCCATGGAGCCTACTATCTCTGTAGCGAAATCCTCCTCCTCCAAATTATTTCCATCTAGCAAGACTTTATGCTTTTTTTCCATACTCCCCTCCTTCATATACATCTCTTGTTTCAGGACAACCTTCCTCTTTCTTATGAAAAAATAATCAGAAGGAGGAATCTCATCTATGGAGATAGAGGTGAGGTCATCAACAAAAAGGGCTTTCGTCTGTGGGAATCCAAAAGTGAAATGTAAGGGGGTTAAGGAAGCTATGGGAGTTCTTATCTCTGTAGATCTTTTCCCTCGTATTGCCTTAGGCATATTGACATCAACACCAGGTGATGAAGGGGGAGTAATCTTACTAGACTCGGAAGGTATCCTAGACCTCCTCTCTACTTTTGTCTCTGGTTTTTTCGTTTGTAAGGCCTCTTTGTTTTGTGGGGGCCTTTCAGTATCCTATCGGACTTTTTCAGGATTTCCCTTCTCCTGTGCTTCCTGCTTGAAGCCTAGGGGAATATTTTCTTATTCCTGGGGAAGGGTGATTTCTTATCCTTTCAGTAATTTGGGAAGATGACTCCGTCTATGCTTCTAAAAGGTTTGAAAACTAGCTTTCAAGTCAGACGACAGTGTCTGTACTCATTCTAACTACTCTTTATAAGTCTTAGTCCCTTTGAACATGTCATCCCAAGGGGAATCCTCGTGATCATATGTTTTCATACTACAGTGGACCATGTGTTTCCCCACTAACTGGGAGGAATTGTGCTTCATGTGCTTGAGGTCTACCAATTTGACCCCCTCCCGTGCTGCCACTTCAACCTTGGAATGACCCAAGTTGAGAAGTGAAAATTTTCCAATCTGAACGGGAAAAATAGACCAAGATTTCTTTTGAGCTATCTTTAATTCTATCCCAATTCCACCCATTACTATATGATAAGCTACCTCCCTGCACACTAGTCTGTCAGGGAGGAATTTTGGGAGTGCATGTGGAGGAATCGAACATTCGAAAACTCTGATGTAGGAAAAATTCTCCTCTATAAACCAGTCAGTAATTTCCCAAAGGCTCCCTATGACCAACTCTGAAATGTGGGGGGGTGCACAGTCGTATAGCATTTGACATAGAGGTATTACCATGAAATGACAAATCTCATAGAATGAATCTTTAGTGTTTTCTTCCCAAAGTTTAGAATGATATTCATGAATAGGCTCCGGGTAAGTCGGATTCCAACTCCAATTCATCATAGGGAAAGGAGTCAAGAAGCATATAGCATCCATGATGTATGCGGACATATAAAAGGATGTTGTTTGGCCTTTTGATCTTGCATTTTAGTACTCCATAACCTCTCTCGCTATGTTATTGGATAAAATCTTATCCCAATTGAAGCTGTAACCTTTTGCAGCCTCATGCAAAAGAGGTACTCATTCCGCTGGGAAGTGGGTAGGACTTTCCTTACCAAAAAGCCTACATAACATCATCGCCACATAAACCATATACTCATTTAAAGATGCTGTGGCGTAAACACGATGTGTGTCGGCCATGAATTTTGCTTTGTTTCTCCACCAGTCTTTTATTATGTCAGGGTACATTTGGTCTGACTCAAAACATTCTTTCCTTTGAAACTCACTGAAAAAATCTTTATTATAAATGTATTTGGGACAAGAAGACAGTTTATACATTACTTGTGTATGTTCTGGTCTGAAGGAGCCGATGGTGACCCCTCGACTGTCTAGAATGCTCCTTGTCTACACATCCGCTCGCTCTAAAACCCAAATGATCATGTCATTGTAAGTCAGGAGTCATGGCTGTGTAGCCACCTTGTGAAGTTCAGACTCCGCGATATCCCGGAGTTTGTTGTTGGTATCATGGGGGAAGTTCTTAATCTCATAATCGAGAGTTTCGAAAATCTGCCTCCAGGATTTTATGGAATCGATGGCATGCAGTATTATATCAGATACAACATCTCCATATGGATTTGAGACCTCTGCAAATTCCTCATTTTTCTTGGTGGCCTTCTTGGGTGCCATGGTGGTTATACTAGACCAGAAACCTGTTTACAGAGAAAAGTGTATAAAACTGGACAAATGTGACTCGCTACAGAGGTAAAGGTTAAGAATGAACTTCGACACACAGGACCTTTATTAATCTCTAAATTTGTGTTGTAGTGAGCATACTAATACCATCGATGAAAAATAAATGCTTTAATTTGAAATATATGCTTAGAGATATGAATTCACGTCAAAAATATTTGCATTTACCCGTTATTAATACTACCATATATCATCGATTTCGAAACTGAAAACCCAAAAATCACTGCCTTCCTTAATTCCCAAAAAGCGAAAAGTAGCTTAGTCATCATTAATCATGTTTTGAAAACAACTTAATCCTTTAATCTTAGGGTTTGTTTAAAGCAAACACGATTTCGCATTTTGGAATTTTAGGGATCCTGCCGTCAGGGGATATGTCACAAGTAAACCTCGGATTGCGAAATTGCGATGGGATTAGTGAGGTGCAAAACGCGATTTCACATTTCGGAACTTCGAGGATCCTGCCATCAGGGGATATGTCACAAGTAAACCCTGGATCACAAAATTACGATGGGATTAGCGAGGCGCTAATCATTCGTATTAAAAAAAATTAACTAATCATGATTAGTGGACAATTAATTTTTAATTTTCACTTTTCGAAAAATCAAGGACCAGGAGTTCGAAGGAGAAGAGTTTGAAAACGCTTTAGTAGAGAGAAAACCGAATCACGAAATACTAAGGGAGAGATAATTGTGTTTAGGGATTTGATTAATTACGAATTAAAGAGTCCTTTGTGGTAAACAATGGAAAAAGTAATGTTCATTTCTTCCCCCTTTTTACTTTATATTTCTTAATATTTTGAAATGGCTTCGGGATTTCGGCATCGGGAAAAAGGATAGTTGAAGATCACACCTCGAGAGGAACCAAATTTCGAAACACGAAAAGGAACGGGTGATTCTAACTCCTTTCTATTTTGTACTAAGGGCGGCTCCATGGCTCAAGAAAAGATGAAGCTTCATTTTTAAAGGGTGGAAAAATTTAATCTTCGTGTCAACACATCCAGTGGGGAAACATTACATAATACCTTATCCTTGAAGGGATGGATGTCGTACAATAATAGACACTACTGGCTAACATGAAGATCTCGTCCTTGGCGAAGCCACCCAATGTTGTATGGCTGCGGGTGTGGTGTTGTAGATAATCCCAACTGTTTGAAGACCTCTGTTGAGATGAGGTTTTTTTGGCTTCCGCTATCAACAATAAAATGCAACAGGGTCCCCTTCATCCACATCTGTGAATGAAAAAGGTGCTCCCCCTCTTCAGGATCTGTTGGTTCTTCTGGTTGAAGTGCTTTGGTCCCAACAATAGCAGTGGGGTCTGCGTTAATGATCTGTCCTTTACCAATATTTTCAGAATTAGATTCTGAATCAAGGTTTGGTTCCTTGTCTTTGATCTCGACCACCAATGATTGTTTTGAGTGACATTCATCGGTGTTGTGCGAGAGGATTTTGTGGAAATCACACCATTTTTCGGTGTTCTTCTTTTTCTTCCCGTGACCCTTCTTTTCCTATGGCTTGGACTGGTTTTCGGGAGACTATTTGTTAGAGCCATCTTTGTCATACTTTGGTTGTTGTAGATTTGTAGACTTGAACTTCCATTTGTTCCGGTGCTTAAATTTCTACTCAATTTTAACATCAAATTGATAAGTAGCACCGATTGATGAGATATCAAGAAAATCCATTTCAGTTTGGATGTATATGTGTAGGGACCCACAGTATTTTAGAACAAAATGTCGTTCAGAGTCTTTGATACCCAACTTGGTGTGCAAGGTATTGGTGAACTTTGTAACTGCTTGGCCCCTCTCTTACCGCAGTGTGGTTCATCTCATGTACTAGTCCTCATAGTTTCCAACAGGGTAATACTATTCCTTTACCACATCCACAAAAAAAATCCCAAGTGGGCTCGACCCCATATATTCCAGAATCCTCTGTAGAACTTTTCTCCCAGTAAGTTTCCCACCAATGTTTGACATGGGGGAGATATTTAAGGAGTGCGAAGGTGATCTTTTCCCTGTCGGAAAAATTATGAACAGAGAAATAACCTTCTAACATATTTAACCATTTGTCTAGGGCATCTGCATCTATCTAACCTTCAAATATGGGAATATCAAAATTAACCTGTACCTTGAAAGGAGAGGTTCTTTAAAATTGGTTGTTTGATGAAGATGTGCCTGTTGCTATTGGAAGGCGTTGAAGGATGTGGGAAAAATTCTCCATCATTTCGTCCCTCTGTCGCGTGAGAGATTGCTCAAGCAACAGATTGATATGATCATCTGCTCCGTCGTTTTTCTTTTCTTCTACCATGGAGGGTTTCTTGGGCATGTGAGAGTGATTGTATTCAATAGATACAAGATAGAGACCCAACTTTCTATACTTGTACCTCATCGGGGACATGCACTGAAAAATGATCAAGAACAGCCTGCTCTGATACCACTGATCCAGATTATTTTCGGCACAAAATGAGAGAGGAGATATAATAAATAAATGCACAGATACATCGCAGATATTCAATAATATAACAAAAATGTATCATAGATGCAACCATAAACACAAATATACAGTAATACAAGATTTATATTAATGAAATAAATGTACAAAGACTATAAAAATAAAGAGTGAAATGATCGCTAGAATGGTGGCAACTTTCCCCGAGAAGAGATGTGAAGGCTACTCGCATTTGCAAGAAGATCATTACAATGTGGCTCTGAAGGCCTTTTTACAATAAACAGGAATGCCAAAAACCCTAGACATCCAAAAACCTAACCCTAGGAGATGAAGCGCCAAAATTCATGTTGGCCCCGTTTTGGTAAGTTAGTACATAAACTTCCTGGGGTCGTAAATTTTGCATACGATATTCATTTTAGGCATATGATAGCCCATTGGAAAGGTATCATCAAGGAGATTCATTTTGAGGGCTCAATAATTCCTTTGGAAATCATTGAGAAGCTTGATCCCAAAAATCCTTCATTTAGGCCCTCAAAATGGCCCCGAAAGTTAAACTGTTAAAAATCGTAAATTGCCAAAATTGCCACTAAATTGTTTTGAGCCAGTTGGAAAAGGTGGGTGGCCCTCGATATCCACCTGTATCAATCCTCCCTCCTTAGGAAGCAATGGTATCCATTGCATTGTGTTCCCATGGGAGAGGAAAAAGTGTTTGCTGAATCTGAATCTTGGTGAGCTGCTTGCCTTATTGGAGACATCGCACTGCTTGGTTTGTGGAAGGCTATCACGAGCATGTGGATGGAAGGGCTGGACCTTTTTAACCAATCTAGATACATGAGATTATTTTATGCAGAAGGAATCTTTACACTTTGCTACAATCTTGGTAACTTGATTCTATTGAATAGAAGGTTCTTGGGCCGAGGTTGTAGCGGTTGCAGTGTCCTTTTGTTAACCTTTTGAACAGATTGTGAAGAAGCTAAATTTTTTAGTATGAGATACTACCTTGAGGAATTTTTTAGGTGGAACAGTAGTCAGAGCTCCCTCTGGCATTCTGTAGAGATGACTGCCCAGAGAAACAATGACACTGTGGGGTCGAGACTCATAAGAAGCATGGTGCTTCCACATATATGGTTGTCACAAGAGAAAATAATAGACATAAAGTGGGGAAACATCACATAATACCTCAGCCTTGAAGGGATGGATGTTGTATGACAATCGACACTACTGGCTGACACGAAGATCTCTTCCTTGTCGAAGCCACCCAATGTTGTATGGCTACGAGTGTGGTGTTGTCGACAATCCCAACTGTTTGGCAACCTCTGCTGAGATGAGTTTCTTTTGGCTGCTTCTATACACAATAAAATGCAGCGGGGTCCCCTTCACCCACATCTGTGAATGAAAAAGGTGCTCCCCCTCTTCAGGACCTATTGGTTCTTCTGGTTGAATTGCTATGGTCGCGACAATAGCAGTGGGGTCTGCGTCAATGATCTATCCTTTACCAATATTTTTAGAATCAGATTTAGAATTAGGGTTCGGCTCCTTGTCTTTGATCTTGGCCACCAATGACTTTTTTGAGTGACATTCATTGGTGTTGTGCCAGGGGATTTTGTGGAAATTGCACCATTTTTCAGTGTCCTTCTTTGTCTTATCGTGACCCTTCTTTCCCTGTGGCTTGGACTAGTTTTCGGGAGACTGTTTGTTAGGGCCGTCTTTGTCATACTTTGGTTGTTGCGGATTTGTAGACCCAAAATCCCATTTTTTCCAGTGCTTAATTTTCTGCTCCATTTTAACATCATATTGATAAGCAACACCGAGTGATGAGATATCCAGAAAATCCATTTCAGTTTGGATGTATCTATGTAGGGCCCGACAGTATTTCAGAACTAAATGTCGTTTGGAGTCTTTGATACCCATCTTGGTGTGCAAGGTATGGAAGGTATTGGTGAACTCCATAAATGCTTGGCCCCTCTCTTTTCGCAGTGTGGTCCATCTCATGTATTGGTCCTCATAGTTTCCAACAGGGTAATATTGTTCCTTTACCGCATCCACAAAATCCCAAGTGGGCTCAGCCCCATATATTCCAGACTCCTCTATGGAACTTTTCTCCCAGTAAGTTTCCCACCAATGTTTGACATGGGGTAGATCTTTAAGGAGTGCGAAGGTGATATTTTCCCTACTGGAAAAATTATGAACAGAGAAATAACCTTCTAACAAATTTAACCATTTGTCTAGGGCATCCGCATCTATCTGACCTTCAAATACGGGAATATAAAAATTAACATGTACTTTTAAAGGAGAGGTGCTTGCAAAGTGGTTATTTGATGACTTGTTTCTATCGACAGGCATTGAAGGATGTGGTAAAAAATATCCATCATTTTCTCCCTCTGTCACGTGAGAGCTTGCTCAAGCAACAGATTGATAGGATCGTCTACTTCGTCGTTTTTCTTTTCTTCTTCCATGGAGGGTTTCTTGGGCATGTGAGAGCAATTGTCTTTAAGAGAGACAAGATTGAGACCCAACTTTCTATACTCGGACCTCATCGGGGACATGCACTAAAAAAAGATCAAGAGCATCATGCTCTGATACCACTGATCCAGATTATTTTCGGCATGAAATGAGAGCGGAGATATAATAAAGAAATGCACAAATATATCGCAGATATTCAATAATATAACATAAATGTATCAGAGATGCAACCATAAACACAAATATACAGTAATACACGATTTATATTAATGAAATAAATGTACATAGACTGTAAAAATACAGAGTGAAAGACTCGCTAGAATGGTGGTAGCTTATCTCTGAGAAGAGATGTGACGGCTACTCGCATTCACAAGAAGATCATTACAATGAGGCTCTGAAGGCCTTTTTACAATAAACACGAATTCCAAAAATTCTAGACATCCAAAAACCTAACCCTAGGAGATGAAGCGTCAAAATTCATGTGGGCCCCATTTGGGTAAGTTAGTACATCAACTTCCCGGGGTCGTAACATTTGTATACGATCTCCGTTTTAGGCGTATGATAGCCCGTTGGAAAGGTACCATTAGGGAGATTCATTTTGGGGGCTCATTAATTCCTTTTGAGATCATTGAGAATATCAATCCCTAAAAACCTTCATTTAGGCCCTTAAAATGGGCACGAAAGTTAAAACTACTAAAAATAGTAAATTGTCAAAATTGCCAAAAAACTGTTTTGAGCCAATTGGAAAAGGTGGGTGGCCATCGTTATCCACCTGGATCAACCATTCCTTCGACACTAAACAAAGTGAAACCTGGAGAGAATGATTATCTCCTAGGGAATGACTATCCGAACCATTTCCTAAGGAAATGATTTTCCTGCACCAACCTCCAAAACGGACCATCATTCAAAACTGCTCACAACTATGAAATTCAAAAGAATGATTGCCTGATGAGGCAGACCATTCTACTTGACCACTATTGAGAGTGACTTTCAATAATAAATACTATCCTAGACCATTCCCCCACACTGGCCACAAGGGGAATCGATATCTATGGTACATCATTAATCTATTGAACCATTTTGATTACGAAAATGATCGTCTGATCTGGACCATTTTCCAAACTGGAAAATTCTTGTTCGTCATAAATCTCAAACCACTTTATGAACTGGAAAATAACTGCTCATCCTGGACCATTTTTCGAACTGAAAATTGACTGTCCATAATTCAATAACACATCAGTTCTCCCTCCCAACCTGGAAGTCATCTCTTCTCTTTTCAATAAGGAAGTCGTCTCCACAAGTTCCATATTGTTTCTTGAGTACACAAACTTTTTCTATATTGGACAAAGGATTTACCAAAATATCTTCTATTTGATCATCTGTGGAGATATATTAGAGAACCACTTCTCTTTTCTGGACCTCATCACGAAGAATGTAATTCTTGATCTCAATGTACTTCGGTATTTCTAGAACATTGGTTTTCTCTGAAGGCTTCATATAGCTCTGATCATTACAATATATCATGGTTGGATTTAGCTCTTTTGTTTCCTGCTAGTTCATGACATCGTGGCAAGATTCAAACTGGAACATATCCAAGTGGCACTTCTTTTGTTATCATGAGAGTTTGTCATGGGTTATAAATCCATCATCCTGGACTTCTGAGTAACCATTCTGATACAATATCTCTATTATAGAAAGTTTTCACCACGCTTCTCATGTGCATGAGAGGCTTTGCACCAAGTTGTTTGAATCCATACAAGATATTTTTCCATATTCATACAAGGTTCTCTTTCTAGTATACCTAAAAACATTGAGGTTTCTCTTCATATGCTTCTTTGTTCAATTACTCTGTTGAGGAGAAAAATACTTACATTCATTTGATGTAAACTCCAACCCATGGATAATGCAGGAGATATAATGGCTCAGGTAGAGGTATGTCTGGTTACTGCAACAAGCTATCATCATAGTATTCTCCCTCCATCTGGGAGAACCTTTAGTTCTGGATATCACAATGCTTCCATTCATAAGTCTTCCGTACACTGTTCTTCATCACAACTTCCATTTCTTTTGCTTGATTATTTCTAGTGAGTTCAAACCAATTTGGTAGTCTAGTGATTCTCGATATAATGACTGGTTGTTCAGGATTTTCTTTCTCTCTTGGAATATTCATGTTCTTCCTCATGTTTCTCTTTAGCTCTTGGGTCCATGGAGTTTTCTATAGATTCCATTCCCTGAATATTTCGACTTCTTCCCTTCATCATAGGATCATGGATTTAGATGGACAACCAAGGATACTTTAAAGCTTCTTTTTGAAGAAGACTTCTTCTAAATTCAAACTGAACATGTGCTACTTTTCATGGCTACCACCATTGATGGGAACGTGGATAGATACTTCATAATCTTCAATGGATCATATTGTTTAGGATTATATCCCTCCTAATACTTGCTTCATGCACAAATGCATGCTCTTATTTTGGAATTATATAATTGACTTCCTCCATCTAAGAGAGTCCATGCTTCCGTTTGCATCTTTATTTCCTTTTGCAAAGCGTCACAAGTATTTTTCTAATTTCCTCTTGATTGCTGAATTATTTTTGCTTTTACTTCTTCCAGGTTTCTTCAAGTTTGATTCTGAATTTGGCTTATCTTGTAGTTATTACTTATGTTAATAGCTTCCACATATATTTTTACCAGGGGTTGTCGATGTACTTCATATTTTCATGTGTATTACTTGAATTGTAGTCATTGTGATAGAAATCCTTATCTTGTTGTTCTGCCATGGATATTGTTTCTCTTTGAACATCTTATCTTCTAAGAAATATATATGCAAGATATGTACAAAAACTATGTAAACATGGTATGTAGAAGAATTATGAAGAATAGTGTTACCTTGTCTTAGAAGAAGAAGTATGTTTTATCGTGCTTGGCCTTCTTTGAAGGTTCCCTTTCTTCGGAAAATGATGCTCCATGTGTTTCCTTCCTTTTATTTAACTCTGGACAATGATTCTTGTAGTGACCATGTTTTCGACAGTTGAAGCATTTCATTTTTGACATATCTTTCTCTTGCTTTGGTTTCTTCCTTGAGCCAAACTTCTTTTTATTCATGAAATTATTGAACCTTGTTGTGAAGGCTTGATCATCGTATTTATTTTATAGAGTCCACTATGATACTAATTTCACTGACGTCACTGTCTTTGAACTTCTCCATAACTACAATGTTCTAAGGTTCCTTATGTTTTCCTTCTTCAAATTGTGGTTCCACGATCTTTCCTTTCATGATATCCAACACTTTATTCTGGGAAAGGATGAGTTCAATCCTTGTCTTCCATGATTTGAAGTTAGAAGCCCCTTCTAACTTGTTTTCTGACTTCATAGAGTAAGTCATAATTGCTTTGACTTGGTCAACCCTTGATTTTGACCAAAAACTCAAACTTGACGTCTTGGCTTGTTGAGAATACCAAGAGATGTGCTAGGCTCTGGCACACTAGGCTATCCAGAGATTAGGTCAATCTCTTGACTTAAGGTGCCTCAATAAGAGGGTTAGGGTTTCGTTGCTACATCAAAGATTGGCTGCAACTGTAATTGAGAAAATCCTCCCAATCTATCTTCCAGTGGTTAGACTGTCCAAAGATAGTGTGGGTCCATAACCTGTTAGAAAGTAATGGATGTGCTCATTTAACCATAGACAATATAACAATATTGTCACCCAACCATAGGCCAAAGCCACCCCTGAGCACCTTAACCTTGACAGAGAATGATTCTAGAAGCAAAGAAATAGCCAACCACGGCTAATGCATAAAGATAACCAAGACTGATCAGAAAGTCCAACCATAACCAATAGAAATTTTGAGCCTAAACCAGGTGTTACACATTATTTTGGTCACTCCGATGATGACTTTACAAACATGTAATCAGGCCCTCAAAATCATCTTTTTCCTGAGAAAAGTGATTTCTTTCCTCCCTTGCAAGACTACTTTTTAGAAATACGCCACAGGCTACCCATAGTGTATAGTGCATAAAACCATGATTTTCGTAGGCTGCTCTATAGCTGGCCTACGGGATTTCCGCAGGCTTCTATGTAGGCAGGGTGCAACGATGTTTGAAAGCCAAAAGAGGAAAGAGGTTCAAGAAGTTTCTAGAAGGGGAATCTTCTGGAATGTGAGGTGGAGTCCCTATGGTTACGATCCTACTAAATTCTCTGATCTAGTGGGATCATCCTCATCCCTTTAACCACTTCATATTCTCCTATATAATAATGGGCTTCTCATGGAAAAGGTTAAGAACAGTTAAGCAAAGTTAAGAAAAGGATTGTTGGAAGAATAGACTAGAGATTGTGTGAAGAATATTATTTCGGTTGGCCCACTAGAAGAAAAGGACCACTAAAAGGGAACTTGTGAAATCAAGGCATTTCGGTTGTATCTTCCACTTTTATTCAATATAATACAATGGCATGTTTCTTTCCCATAAAATTATTCTTATTTTATTACATGACTCCTTGATCATATGTTTAAGTTTTCATTGAATCTATCATAGTTGCTTTCATTTCGGTTGGTTTGTGTCATTGCATATTTGGTTTCACAAGAGCACTGGAGCGAAGCAGGAACAACAAAGATATAAGGAAGTGATATCAAATGTAAGTCATCAATTCCTTCTTTGACACTTAGATCAATGATTGTAACTTAGGGAAAGCATCATTTCCTGTCCTGTTTTGTTATAGATCCAGGTGGATCTAGGGAGATTAGTTTATGTTCGCATTTACCGATTTATCCTATAACAAAATTGGTGACTCCACTGGGGATACGACTTGATTGTGGTTTTTTTTGGCCATTTGTTTTGGCCTACTCTTTTTTATCTGAATTCATTCTCTGAGTCTGTAGGAGATCCATTCAGACTCTCTGAGTTTGAAAGTTCACTGAGATTTTTTACCTTTTTCTCATAATTTCTTGGTTTTCAGACGTGTCTGCACTGCACCCTATACCTAGCCTGTGGAAACCTTTGATTTTTGCACCCTAGCTATTTGCTTCAGTGCATTCTTTTTGCACCTTGTCTGTTTCTGGCCTGCAGAAACTCTTGATTTCCACACTGTAATGTGCTATTAGCCTGCAACAGCATCTGTAAAATTTTTGAGTGGGGTTTTGACCTCTGTTGATGCCCAGTTGTTTTCTTTAGTCAACTGGGGGGGACATTTTTAGCCAGTTTTTGACTGTTTTCTTATGCTTAACACACTGTTGATTGGTTTTCGGAGATCGAACATGTCTCTTAGTTATTTTCCATTTTTCATTTTTTATTTTTAACAAGGGTATAATCTCTGAGCTTGTATCTGAGTGCTTGTTCGATCAAAAATCTTGGATTGGATTTGAAGTTTTGGATTGATTACGTATTCTGGATTGCTTGATGATTGAGAGGTTATTTCTTCATTCACATTTGGGGAAATACTTTCTCATCATTTTTTACTTTTTATCTTCATTGAAAGTTTGATTTGGGTGCTTGTTGAAGGTATAAATTTTCTTGGATTACTTGTCCTTTCTCTGTCATGCCCTTGGTCTGGTCTTAGAAAGGAAGAATTTAAAGTTATCCATTCTTTTAAATAATCATACATAAGAAAATTTATTGCATTTAAAAGAAGAGAACATTGAAGAGCTTCATTGTTTATTGGTTGTTTGAAATTGTGTTCATTTAAAGAAAAATGAAGTATATTTCGTAGCTTACATCATTCCGAAAACACCTTCTCCCTGTTGTAGATAGAATTCATTGAACGAAAATTTGCATCATTCATTTCTATTTTCATATTGTTGGGTCAAGGTCTTACACAACATCAGTTTCATTCCCGTCTCCCTCTTGAGTAACAACAACCTTTAAAATTTTTGTGAAAATCTAAAACTTAATTAGTAATCTTTTCTAGGGCTCTTTTACACCAACATTATCTAGGCTAGAGATTTGGAATAGGCGGTGAAACACACTCTCCAAAGAACAAAACACACAATATAATATTGTGATAGGGAGTGTTAAATTCCATTTGCAACATTTTGTCCTGGGAATCCCTTCTCACAAAAGGGTCGAACCTGAGGTCGCATTGAGATTGGCAGAGTTACTCACCTTGCTTTGTTGATCTTAGTGTAGAGATTGCACGTATTATGGGGGTCGCTTGAAGGTATACCCACAATGATGAGTGGAAGCCTCTCAAGTTGATTTCGAGCTAGATACCCTGCCCTTGCACATGGATAGGACTGTCGACTGTCTCGTCAGACATCATTGTTGTTTTTTGTAGCCTTAGTTGCCTATATTCTTAGGGTCTTACATGAGGTGACTGTGGAGGGGAAAGTCTTCACGGTACCTGGAATCAACGTTGGCCAGACTCACTCAGGCTCCTTGGAGTGTATACCCATGATTATGTGTGGGAGCTTGCACCAGGGTGTAAGTCTATTAAGCAGGTCGTCAACGTAACTTTTCCACCCTAGCCCATCCCCTTCTTGTCTTGACTTCACGACGTTGGATTTCATCACCAAATAGTGACTTCAAAATAAGAAGGTTTTTTTTGCTTGGTTTTTATTCCTAGATTCTACTAGCAAGTGTTGTTTGTTTACATAGTTGGCCATAGATTTTTTTTGTAAAATTTTTGGTTCGACCAACATTGACCCTCCATGCCGTTTGCGTAGGATGCAAGGAATACCTTCGGAAGATCCAAAAGTTTCTCAACCCTTTATTCCTAATACACCAGAGGACTCTCCTCAACAGAGTGAGATCCAAGACCACATACCTTCACAAGCGGAGACAACTGACTCTTTAGAAAGTTTTCGAATCGTTTTCGATTCTTTGGATGCTTTCTACTTACCTCCTGGATACGAGAGACGTATTCTCCGAATGAACTCATCCGAAGAACTTATTTTTGACACTTATGGAATTCTAACTGGAATCCTTGCTGGCCTTGAAAACGAGGATCCTTTTTGGACCACTGACATATCTCAAACTTCGACTTCTAGGCGGAACCCTCCCAGCTCAAAGGCATAAGCTAAGATACCTGTCGTTTCTGAACCACCTAAGACATCTACTACATTTACGATACCTTTAGATCACTTTAACAGTAAAACTTGTTATTTCTTCATTGGTTCAGAGGTTGGTCCTAGCCCAACTATCCCTCTTCAGTAGGCCCATTCCACAATGGTCCTGAACACTATGATTATTCCCACCGGGAATATGGTGGCTAGACAACCTCCTATTGGCACACCGCTTTAGTCTAGACAAATCTCGTCACTCCCTCTTGGTTATAATGCTTTGAATGATTCTATCCCCATTCCTACCCAAGTCCCATCCAAAGCTTCTAGATTCTTTACTCCTCCTGGGTATAATTTTGCTTCCGGTTCGATTCCGACACCATCCCAGTTCCTCTTCAGAGGGTTTTATCCACCTTTTATAGGAGGATTTGGACCCACTGGCTCTACCACCTTTGGAAGTTCTACTCCGTTATTCACTTCTGGTTATCAGATTCCTATTGGGGGACAGTATAACCTAGGGGGAAAACTCAATTTGGGGGTCAAACCCAAATTGGGGCATCATCCTCGCCTGGGGGACATCCCCCGCTCGGACTATATAATCCACAATATGGATAGAACATCACCGGATCACTAGCCCAGTATTGGAATCTTCTTATTCAAGGAAATCCACAATCATCTGGGGGGAAACAACCTCAAGTTAGCTCTTTTTTACCCCCTAGTTTGGGCCAGTCATACCTCAGTTCTTCCAATCCCATTTGGCGTTCGAATGTTCAACCTAATGTCCCTCCCTAAGGGAAAATCCCCAATCAGTACAACCCTATGGGCTATGTCTCCACACACACGTATGGATCTGTTAGGACCGTTGCCTCACATACAGACTGCTTATGGTCCTACTGGTATACTGACGAGGTTCCCTCCCCAAAGTCACCAATATCCTCCAGTGATTAGACAATTACCCTTTTTAGCCACTTTGGCCTACTTGATCTGTCTAGAATCTTTAATGATCCTATCCTACATTCTCCCCACTGGCCCATTATACCGGCCAAATTACCGTCCGACATCCCAAAATTTGACGGTAAACCAGGAGAGGATCCAAACAACCATGTCACGACTTTCCACCTTTGGTGTTCATCCAACTCTTTGATGGATGATTCCATTCGGTTACGACTCTTCCAATGAACCCTCATGGGTTCGGCTGCAAAGTGGTATATAGAACTACCATGAGGTTTCTTCACTGACTTTAATACCCTAGCCATGGATTTCCTTACACACCACCAATTACCGATCTGTTATGAAACAGGAACCAAGATCCTGAGTTCCTTCAAGAAAACTAAGGCCACTCACATATATTGTTATCACTGAAATTTCGTCCGCACAGGGCGACAAGAACTCCGCATCGTCAACACAGGACTGGAGTCATTCATGGCACAGGATTAATTCCTCAGCATTGCAAAAGGGTCAAAACTATACAAAATGGCCAAAAAATTGCAAGGCGCTTTGCATCCACTGGACGCGCGCGCGCATGCGCGTAACAGCTTCGTACAAGGCGCGCATATGTGCACAAGGCACGGCTGTTTGGCGAAAAACCCGCGCGCCTGCTAAACGACGCATTTATTGAAACTGGTCGGCTTCCCAACCACTGATGGATCGGCTCCCAAGTCGATTTGACACCAAATCCGAGCTCAATCCTCATGGTGGGTTGGTCAAAGACCTAATTGTGCCCTAAAGAGCCCCTTTTCACATTCAAAAGAGGTTGCATAATAACCCAATGCTTGGCTATAAAAA
>ML818196.1:96945-127989 GCA_009831015.1 Picea engelmannii
GTGGATTATTTCACGAAATGGGTCGAGGCGATGCCTACTTTCGACAATACTGGGAAAAATGCAACCCTTTTCATATTTAATCATATTATTACTCAATTTGGGATCCCGCAAGCTATCATTACTGATCATGGTAGACATTTTCAAAACTTTATGATGTCTGAACTTACTGACAAGTTGGGTCTTCGGCATGAAAAATCAACCCCCTACTATCCACATGCCAACGACCAAGTTGAAGCAATAAATAAAATCCTTATCACTATGCTTCGTCGGATAATAGGAATCCATAAGACCAGATAGAACATGATGTTTTTTTCAGCATTATGGTCCTATCAGACATCTGTGAAGTTTTCTACGATATTTACCCCCTTTCAACTAGTCTACGGCATTGAATTCGTTCTCCCGATTGAATGTGAAATACCATATTTGAAGCTAGCCATCGAACTTCTCCCAAACACCTCTGCCGAAGAAGAATGTCTATTATATATTATGCAATTAGATGAGACCCTTCATGATGCCACCCTAGTTATTGAAACCCAGAAGAAATGTGTAAAATCCCAATATGACAAGCATGCCAAGCCGCGTGTTTTCTCCGAGGGAGATCTAGTTCTCCTCTATGAATGAGATTGTGATCTACTAGGAGCTGAAAAATTCGAAGCTATGTGTCATGGTCCATATATCATCAAACAAGTGTTAGAGAAGGGAGCTTACGAGTTAGTATATTATGATGGAATTCCTTTGAGTGAACCTAGAAATGGGCTTTACTTGAAGAAGTATTATGCTTAGACTATCTCAGCATGAGTGCTTGTACTTTTACTGTACCATACTTTTGTGTGCTTTTCGTTATTTGGTTTCCACCCCCAACTGCTTACCTTGCATTGTGCTTGGTTCCTAGATGTCGGTGTCCTCACTACCCTATATTGGCTTCGCCGATGGTGCTAGTTGTAGTACTTAGAACCTAGCTTCTGCTGCTTGGGAAATCTATGCACCTACCAACGACCTTATTAGTCTACAAGGTGTTTGCCTCGGTCGTGCAACCAATAATATCATGGAATATAGCGTAGTCATCGAATTATTGACCGATGCTATTTCACTTGGGATTCGTCACTTCATTTTACGACTTGATTCACAGCTAGTAGTTCTCTAGTTAAATAATGTCTATACTATCTGAAGTCCTACTTTGTTATGGGTATATCTACGAATTCACCTCTTGGAATGTTATTTTTATTATATTGAATATCAACACATTCCTAGATGTCTAAATACATTAACTGATGCTCTATCTAATTATGTGTTAGACAAACATTTGAGACATTTATAAATCCAATCACACATTACGCATTGTATATAGAAGTAGAGTACACCGGTAGAAGCCTCATGTATATATATAATGATAAAATGTTTTACATAAATTTTTTCCATCCAAGGACCAAAATATCAAAATATGAAGCCCATGGATTCTACAAAATAGCATCATGGATGCTGCTCACGGTAGCATACTACTGCCTGTGCCACCCTACAAATTAACTGACTAAGTGATTCATACACGCCCACAGTATGGCATTGATAATGCCTCGGGATCTCCTCGATCGAGATGTCAGGAATGCCTGTTGTCAAACCCTCTAGGTTTTGCTCCATTTCCTCATAGTCGTCGACATCCCACCCTGCTACTACACCTGCCTCTCCTTGTCTCTGGATCGGAGATGTGCCTGGAGGCCAGTGTGGTCCTATATCTACATGGTCAAAAGTTTTTGATTAGTCTTTAGATCGAAAACACAAAAAAACATCTTATATCCTAAAAAATCCACAAAAACACTATAAAGAACAAAATGTCTTTCTTACCTATATTTTCCCACTGAAATCCCTCGGGGAGAACCAAGTCGGGATCACCCCTAAAATCCAAGCTGGCATACACATAATCGTCAATCATCAAAATTTGGGGCCTTAACTAGTCAAAAAATGCATCATAGTACTTGACAAAGGGGCCCTCTACATGTTGCGCCATAAGGTCGCACCACCGTTTCATTCTTGGGTCTCATGGGGCTAGTATTCCCCACTCTACCTGCAGCTGCAAATGAGGGACTCTTTCTAATAAGAAAGACACCAAAATGGACCCATACCCAAACTACTTTAGATCTCCATTCTTTCTTTTAGTGAGTTGTGTCTTCATATTGCAGAGCACACCGTCACACCAATTGAACACCCGAGGTTTTGTACATTCAATAGCATATTGAAAATAACTTTGGAGAGCCATGTGCGACGAAGCACTTCCCTCCATCCATGCGATAGTAAAGAGAATGGTTCTGAGAGTCATATCCCAAACTCCTCTGATGGCCACTTTACCTTTGCGCCTCTCCGCCTCAGGTTCACAATGTCGACGGATATACTCGCTCATCGGCAAGCCACCGCCTCGACCTCCTATTAGGGTCACATGTGCCCCATGATGGGATAGCCCTGTCAAAAATTAAATACCTTCGATGTCCAAGGAGAGAACATGAACAACCACATGAAACACTTGTTGGTTCACATCCCACATGTGTACCAAGTACTCTAATAGTCTCAGTTGGGCTCTCATGCCCTGGATCTTGAAGAACTTTAACAAGCCACATTGTCGAAGATAATTGACAGTGCCCGGATCATTCAAAGCCTTGAATTCATCATCCTCATTCTCTCGTTCTCTCCACTCCAACATTTTGGCAATCAAATACTTGCATGGAGATGAGAGAAGACAGTTAGCAACTTTAATCATCATTTTTTGAATTCTTTTTGGTCCAACGCATGCATTTCTTTTTGGGTTTTCGGCCACCACAACCGGGCTCCAGTTACAGTGTGGGATTTCTGCAGGTGAGCCATTGGGCACTTGCAGAAATCCTTGATTTATGGCCCGATACTAGTCACCTGCGGTGGCCCCAGCGCACGCCTACCGGCCCAAAAACTCACCCAAAAAACATCTTTTAACCACTAAAAACGAATTTCAATCCATTCAAAAGGAAGAGGATGAAGAGCTTACCATCTTGATGGAGACCGTTCACCAAATGGTCATTTGTGCTCCTTGCAATCGAAAGCTAAAGTAAGGGGTGAAAAAGGGGTTTTTAGACAAGTTCTTGACCAAATGAAAATGAAATGGTAAAAGGAACTCTTACTCCTATTTATTTCACTTTTTACCTTTTTTCTTAACATTTTATATTATATAAATGTATTTGGATATAAACCCTCAAGTCTAATAGTTTCGTGAGTGTCTTGTTTCTTGCAGGAAGAAGACTAGGTTCCTAATTAACAGAGTATGGATGTTTGTTCCATAATTTTTTTTCTCTTCGTTACGCATATCAATACTTTTTAGGGTTTTTTAGTAAAACCTCGAGTTCACTCTTTGTTCATTCTCGTGCTCAAAAATTTATGAGAACACAACCGAGTATACTTTTGTCATCTTTTCGTACTCGTCATGGTAACACAAAAAGTGACACACATGGAGTATCATTTAAGCTCTTTTCACACTCCATAAAAACAAAAATATTGTCGAGCGACCTTGTTCTGTTCATGCTCGTAAAAGTATTTGAATAAAATGTTCGATGGGTGATAGTTTATCACTTTTTCGGTCCTGTCAAACTATTTTACGAAAAAGGAACTGAGAGAGTTCTCTTTAAGTGTTTTTTAGACTCTATAAACATGAAAAACCCCCGAGTTTTCTATATTTGGACTCATTAAACAAACATCGAAAGACCCACATGCGACCGAACCACTCCTTCTTAGGGTTCGTTAAAAATACTCTGAGGGAATCGTCCGAAGGACGAGCTTACATTATATGCATATGTTATCCTCCTCAAGCTTGTGTAAAAATAAAGAGGTACTCGCCAGAAATGGTGGGGGGAAATTTGGGAAAGAAATGTGTCTCTGTATCCGTGTTAGTGGCAGTACTAGTCACTCTTGAACAAGACACCCCCTTTTCATCATTTGAATCCGGGTTGGGAAATCCATTTGTCTCTCGTCTGACTTTCTGCAAGTTTACATCTTGGGTCGTCTTTGAGTCAATGCTGCCAAGACTGTCATCGTGTCATCCATATGTTCAAGAGCAATCCGAATAATCCCTCTCTTTGGTCGGCCATCTATAGTTGTCAATTCCTACCATGTCGGCCTTCCCTGTGTCAGTTTCAAATCATATTCATGTTTTACTCTATCCTAAATCTGTTACTTATTTTTTGTCATTGATGGGGGATACATCAAGGCCCTCCTATGATGAGTCTCTTCCTGTCGACTTCAACTCATTATCCAGGGACGAGACTTAGAAATCATTTAGTACCTTAGAGCCTGCATGCCTTAATGACAAGTTTCTTCACTCTTAACAGTGGATTCACATCATTGGTCCCTAAAGATTCCATTGAATGTTCGACTTCATCTCATTTATTCACATTCGTTGGATTTTACTATAGTATCTTGGCAATCATTGACATCAATGGTGATTTCCCTCGCACTTGTTAACAGTTTTTCATTGATGACCGGTAATCAAGCGGTTTCTGACCATGTTTGACTTCGACACCTGTAATCACATGGCTAGATTCATACTTATAGATGACGGGTTTGACGACCCTGGATCTCATCATTCATGGTCCAGGTTGTGATGGAATATTGATTATTTGTATTGACACATAGATCCACTTTGTATGTCTCATGGCTATGGTTGCATCTGAATTTTTCTCATACATAGATCCATAGTGTATTCCTGGTGGTTATGTAACATTTTGATGACATGGATCCACACTGTATTATTAGTGGCCATGAATTACACTTATGAGTTCAATCATTTGTAGTCTGAACATGGGAATGCCTACTTAAGATATGGTATCGTATTGTGAAGATGCTTGCTTGTTTGTAGGTTTCTGATTGGTGCGTTATTTGTTCCCGACACACACACTTATTTTATAAAGTATTTCGGTTGTCACAAATTCCGACCTCATACTTTGGGGGGCATTTTGTTACACATTATTTTGGTCACTCTGATGATGACTTTACAAGCATGTAATCAGGCCCTCAAAATCATCTTTTGCCTGAGAAAAGTGACTACTTTCCTCCCCTGCAAGACTAATTTTTAGGAGGATGTCATAGGCTACCCATAGTGTACAGTGCGGAAATCCATGATTTCTGTAGGCTTCTCTATAGATGGCTTGTGGGATTTCCTTAGGCTGCTATGTCAGAAAGGTGTGATGATGTTTGAAATCCAAAAGATGAAAGAGGTTCAAGAAGTTTCTAGAAGGGGAATCTTCTGGTATGTGAGGTGGTGTCCATATGGTTATGATCCTAATGACTTCTCTGATCTGGTGGGATCATACTCATCCCTTTAACCACTTCAGCTTCTCCTATATAATAATGGGCTTCTCATGGAAAAGGTTAATCACAGTTAAGCAAAGTTGAGCAAAGGATTGCTAGAATAATCGGTTGGAGATTGTGTGAAGAATATTATTTATGTTGATACTTGAGGTGTACATTTTCCCATCAAGATTTTGAAGATCATCTTCATGCAAATCTTGGAACAATTATATGTGTGTGTTGGAACAAAGGACCACTAAAAGGGAATTTGCGACATCAAGGAATTTTGGTTGTATCTTCCACTTTTATTCAATATAATACAGTGGCATGTTTCTTTCCCATAAAATTATTCTTATTTTATTACATGACTCCTTGATCATATGTTTAAGTTTTCATTGAATCTATCATAGTTTCTTTCATTTCAGTTGGTTTGTTTCATTGTAGATTTGGTTTCACAAGAGCACTGGAGCGAAGTGGGAACAACAAAGATATAAGGAAGCGATCTCAAAGGTAAGTCATCAATTCCTTCTTTGACACTTAGATCAATGATTGTATCTTAGGGAAAGCTTCATGTCCTATCATGTTTTGTTCTAGATCCAGATGGATCTAGGGAGATTAGTTTATGTCCGCATTTACCGATTTATCCTATAACACTAGGAATACAGATTGTAGTAGCTGCCAGTTGTTGCTTCTCCCCAGACTTGTGCACTTGCCCAGTTTCTGCAGTGCACACCTCTTCCTAACTGAAATTTCAAGATGTCTGGTACAAAATGAGTTCTGACTACTTGTATTTATATTGTTTTCCTGATCTGTCTCGGCCGACTTCTCATTCTGGATGCTAAATACTTAATATTTATTATTTCCTTGAGCTGACTTGTCTTCTAGGGTTAGGTTTAACACTTTAGGGATTCTTCTTGCTTCCCGAAATATTCTATTCTCGTCAGGGTTACATGTGGAGGTAAATACCTCTTGCAACTACCATAATATCAGCATGGGGAGTACAGGCTAAGGGTGCACATGTTGAATGTCCACAGAGTGAAGAATTTATACTTTCATCTGAGACTAGAACTAGAGGGAGACATGGAGACCATTCCTTATAGAAGCGAGGAGTTCATAAGCGACCTTCGCGGGTGTGGAAGCCTAAGAGAAAAAAACATCATTTAGTTATGGGAATGGATGTTGGCTTAGAAGAAGTGTGAAACCTTTCACTCTGTGCTTTGGTGGGTAGGTTTTCTTATCGATCTCGGTGCAACCAAAATATTTCATAATGGATGAAATGGTATTGGGATCCTGTTCTGGTTTATTCACCAGAGGTAATGTCTTTACTGAGAGGTTGGTTAGGTTTTATTTTAAAGATCCCAAAGGAATCGGAGAGTATCTTAGAAAATTATTGTGGCTATGGGGGTGGAAGTATGATGCTGAAGCGGTGGCGCATCAGTTTCGACCCATCGATGAAGTACTTCAGCTTCCACCACCTATGAGTCCTTCTCTCGGGACTACCACTTCAGCTATGGAATGCCAAGGCATTGGAGATGATAGGTAATTCTTTAGGTCATTTTATTAAGATAGATGAACAAGATTAACTTTCTGCAGATAAGAGAATGGATAAGGTGCTTGTCGAGGTAGAAATTCATGTAGGGTTACTGGAAACTCTGGATATAGAGTGGAGGGGTCATTTTTTTTTTCAGTGGTTGGACTACCTAGGCCTCCCATTTCGTTGTTCGCTCTGTAGATGAACCAAACACCTTCGAAAGGATTGTACATGAACTTATGGGGATTTAATGGAGGATGAATTCTCGGAGGATATTCCCATTGACAATGACTCTCCATTGTTGGATTCTCAAGATCTGGGAGGTTATTCTGGTATAAGGAAAGAGGAGAGTCCAGAACCAGTGATTACTACTTTTATTGGTAAGCTAAAAATATTTTGTCCTTCACTGTACAATTCACTTTCTGCTTGGGAAAGAGATCATTTAGATAGTTTTTTCCATACGTATTTGGTACACCAGCCAGAGGTAGGTAAAGAAAAAGATTTAGAATCTGTCCAATTTCCCCCTGTCCTAGCTGACTTACGACTTATGACCACTCCTGGGCCAGAAATTATTCAAGAGATGAGTTCACCTTTCCTCCCCAATTCCTTAGTTGAGGAAGATTCATAAATAATTTCGGGTTATGGTGAACCTAACAATAGTCATCACTCTTTGGATAGGATTATTTCAGCTTTAGTTCCCTCCTTTAGTGATAACACAAGTCCCATCCCTCTCTCGACCTACTTGAGGAAGGAGGTAGTGTTTAGAACTATCACTATGGGACAACATAGTGATCCCTCGGGTGATGAGACTGCTACAGGGAAGGAACCAACATAGTCGCGGGTTTTAGGTTTTGAATTATCTCCTATCAAAACCAGGAGTGCCTGTAAAAGGGTGGGAAACTTTGATTCTTTATCTGCAAGACAAGCTACTACAAACTTAGAACAGGGGGCGCTTATAGGCATGAAATCCCTTGCAAGGGAAAAATCATGATACTACTCTCTCTCAATATCTCAGGGGTGGGAGGCTCCCTAAAAATGGCCTCCATGAGAATACTTTTTTCTAAAACTCATCCCAATGTAATTTTTCTACAAGAAACTCTGGTGGCTGCAGAAAAGGCAAGAAAATTTATGTACATGCTCAGACCTGAGTGGACGATTTGTGCAGTGAGCTCTGTTGGAAAGTATGGTGGGATTCTAGTGTCTTGGGATCCTAATTTCTTTGACTTAGTGTCGATCCTAAGTTGTGGCGACATTTTTTTGTCAGTTACTAGCTTAGCGGATAAAAGGAAGGTGTTCCTCCTAAATGTATATGGACCTTGTCAAGATCACAATAATTTCTGGGAAAAATATAATGGAAGGGGATTATTAGAACATGATGATTTGATAATGGCAAGGGATATGAACTTCAAGAAAAATTCAGAGGAGGTTTGGGGAGTGTCAGCATTGGTAGATCCACTGGCGGTCTTTTTTAAGGAAATTTTTTCAAAAAATAGTTTGGTGGATATGGCCCCTGCCAAGGTGGTCCCGACGTGGAGAAATGGTAGGTCTAGAGTTGAAGGCATTACAAAAATATTAGACATAATCTACGTGGCGGAGGATCTTATCACATCCTCTTGTAGATATAGAGCTTGGGTTGATTTTCCTTTCATATCTGATCATGCTCCAGTTTTCCTTCAGTTGGGCGAAGGTCTTACATCGGAAACACATCCTTTCAAGATAAATCCTGCCTCGTTACGAGATGTATCTTTTGATACACTGGTTCGTGAGTTTTGGAGCGATGTAACTTTGCAACAAACAGAGGGAGCACAAAGAATACTAGTAGAGAGACTAACAAATCTGAAAGCTCGGGTGAAGGCTTGGTCAATGGAAAAACGTTTTCGGGAATGTTTAGATATGGATAAGCTTGAAGAAGGTTTAAATATTTTATTTATATAGAAGGCACAGGGTTTACAGAATGCGGATTTTGAGAAACAGGTGATGAAACTGGAGGCTGAGAGGAAAAAACTTTTATTGGAGGAGGAAGAGAGATGGCGGCATAAGAGTAGGGCTATCTGGATTACAAGTGGAGACAAAAACAAAAAATTCTTCCATCGATTCGCCAGTTTCAGAAGAAATAAAAAACACATATGGGATATTAAGGATGAAGCGGGTCAGCTCTATATGAATAAAGAGGCCATAAAGGATGAAGCAATCAATTTTTTTAAATCTTTCTAACAGGATAATGGAACAAATAATATTGGTGATCAGGTTGGTACAATAGGGCTATTTTCTAGAATGGTGACGAAGGAGGAATTTTTAAATCTAGAATATCGTTGTGCTAGGGAGGAAATTCTAGAGGTTTTAAAAGGTTTTTCAAAGGATAAAATTCCTAGGCCTGATGGCTAGACTGTAGAATTTTTTCTACATTTCTTCGATCTGGTCGAGTAGGATTTTCTCGATGTTGTGGAGGAGTCTAGAATCAAAGGCGAGGTAATAAAATAGATCAACTCAAATTTCTTAGCACTGATTCCTAAAGTTAATTGTCCCAATACTTTTAATGATTTTCACCCAATCGTTTTGTGCAATTTATGCTACAAGATCATTGCAAAAATTATAGCTAAGAGAATCTGGCCTATACTCTCTTGTGATTTATCTGAGGAACAACTGGGCTTTCTCAAGGGAATGCAGATCTTAGATGCTATTGGCACGGCACAAGAGTGTCTGTACAACATAAAATAAAAGAAAATTCAAGCAATTATTCTAAAGCTAGATCTCAAGAAGGCATATGACTTCATAAACTAGGACTTTTTGAGGTTATTCCTTCTACAATGTGGTTTTGGTTTTCCAACTACAAATTGGATAATGGGATGCGTAACCTCCACTGTTTATGAAATTTTGATCAATGTGGAGGCAACAAAATTTATTCAGAGTAGAAGAGGACTTAGTCAGGGTTTCCCATTGTCACCCTTCCTCTTCATCCTTGTGATGGAAGGCCTTAGTCTTCTGCTAAAAAAAGGTCAAGCTGATGGTGTGTTGACATGGATAAAGGTACCGCAAATCATAAAGGTTTCTCTTTGTGGATGATGTGATTATTATGTCAAAAGCTACGGTATCCGAATGGATCGAGATCAATAATATACTTAGTGTTTTATGTCAGGTGTCGGGGCTGAGAATTAATGTTCAGAAGTCTACCTTCCTTCACACTGGAGTCTAACATGAAATTCTCGATGAGTTAAAAGTTTTATTTAATTTTGACTTCAAATATCTTTCGGAAGGATTTAAATATTTCGGGTACTTCCTAAAACCAGATAGCTACAAAGCAGAGGACTGGCGATGGCTCATTGAAAAAATTGATTTTAGGATTAATCATTGGTGTAATAGGCTGCTAAATTTGGGAGGCCAATATGTTTTGGTAAAAGAAGTATTGAATAGCTTTCCCGTATACTAGATGGCCTTAGCTCATATTCCGCTTTCTGTTCTAAAAAAGATCTGTCAGATGGTATTTTCCTTCATGTGGTTAGGCAACAAGAAAAAACGAAGCTATCATTTGCGTAACTGGGAGACTGTCTCGAGGCCTAAACTTTATGGAGGATGGGGGTTTAGAAACATCTTTATTTTCTATAGGGCACTGGCGACTAATACTTTATGGAGAGTATTGACAAAGAAAGGAATATGGCATCAGGTGATAAAAGAAAAATATTTGCTTCATGGATCGGTTCATACATGGTTAAGATCGACCTCAATGGTCTCGGCCTATGGATCACAGACTTGGAAAAATTTGATTAATTCCTTACCACTGGTTTTACAATGGCTGGCATGGAACTCAGGCTCAGGACATTCTATCGTTATTAGGAAAGATGTCATCTAGGGAATGGGGAAGGACTCTTTGTTATCAAAGGACTTAGTTGATACACTTAACCAAAAAAATGTTCACCTGCTATATCAAGCGGGATGTGATTTTACATAGGGAACAATATGCTCAAATTGGTTAGATAGTGCATCTTTGGGGCTCGAGGGAGACTCAACATCTGACTAGGAAAAGTACAGAAAGAATTTGATAGGATCAGGGATCCACCTTCATGATCGCCCAGATGTTTTATTATGGACAAGAGGTGATAATTCAAGACAACTAACTGTCAAAAATGTTTACAATGCAGTTGCTGCAAAACTTTGGAAATTTAAAATAGGTGGGTGGAGGAACAAACTGTGGAAATGGGACTGTCCATTAAAAATCAAGTTATTTGCATGGTTGGTAGCTGAAAATAAAGTTCTAACTTGGAAAAATCTACAAAAAAGAGGCTAGGGATTTGTTGCCTCTGCAAAGGTAAGAGGGAATCTTGTAAGCATCTCTTTGTGAATTGTGCTTTCACTATTTCAGTTTGGAATAGGGTTAAAACTGTGCTAAAACTCACGAATTGATGGAATGGTCTTACAGTGAATGAGTTCTTCGAAAACTGGGCAAAACCAAATATTGATTATCCTACTCTGCTAGCCTTTATATGTTGGTTTATTTGGCTTGATAGAAACTTGACAATCTTTGAGGCAGGGTCTCCATCTATACATAAGATAACATTCCAAGCTATTGGTGCAGCGAGCAACTATAGAATTAAGAAAAAAGAAACTCTTCC
Source organism: Picea engelmannii (assembly GCA_009831015.1). Classification (NCBI taxonomy): domain Eukaryota; kingdom Viridiplantae; phylum Streptophyta; class Pinopsida; order Pinales; family Pinaceae; genus Picea; species Picea engelmannii. The sequence continues at coordinate 108,382 of ML818196.1, forward strand.
TAGAACTGCAACTGTGGATATTCCAGAAGACAGAGTCATTGGATGGTTCAACAGGGAAACACAACAACATGGCGAACAAAGTGGGGCAGGAGGTTTGATAAAGATCAATAGTAACACTTCATATAAGTGGACTCTAAACTATGGTCGAGGAACACACACTAGGGTAGAACTCATGGGTGCTTGGGCCTCTCTAATCTTGGCTGCAAGATTGTCAATTCCAGATTTACATTTGCTAGGGGATTCTAAGATAGTCATTGAGTGGCTTAATCATAAAGGAGTTCTTCAGGTTGTATCCTTAGAAAGATGGAAGGAAAGGATTAAAGACATTCTCAAATACTTCAGGAGTATATCATTTGCTCATATTTATAGAGAAGAGAATCAAGAGGCAGACATATTATCAAAATTGGCTCTAACTAAACTGCCTAGAAGCATAGCTTTCAACCATTGGGAGGGTGGACATGAGGAGCCCACTCTATACTTAAATATTTTTTAAATATATCAGAGGGAGTAAATCTTTTATAGTCTAGTAATAGTTGTTGCTCTTAGTAGCTATAGTTTGCAGCAAAGTATGAGAGATATTATTTCTTTTTTGAATTTTGTCCTCTTATGGAATGCAGGGGAAGATGCCTATATTGTAAGTTTTTAGTTTGGAACTCAATGTTAGCTATGTATGGTGCCATAAATAGCACAAGAACTCAAAAAACTATGTTGTAAGACCAGTTGTAAGAGAACATATTATAATGAAAAATTTCTTATAAAAAAAAAATATAAACATACAATAATACAAATATGTATGTCATACTACAAGTATTTTTCACATTTGAATCAATATGTTAGTCGATTTAATAGTAATGTGGTCCAACGAAGAAGCTGGGTACATTATAATTATAATACAAAATTTTATTAACATCACTTATATTATGAAAGTATTTTCTATATTTAATTCAATATATTAGTTGATTTAGTAGTAATGCGGTCCAACGAAGAAGTTGATACATTACAATTATAATACGAAAATTTATTAACATCACTTATATTCTGTAAAATTAATTTTTTTTATTAACATCACTTATATTATGTAAAGTTAAAATGAAAATAACGTTTGTGGATTTTATTGTAATTAAAATAATTTATTATATATATATATATATATATATATATATATATATAAAAGTAGTGCCTTATAGATAGTCACCACCGAGTTATATATTTATTTTTTATATTGTTCAAAAATAGATAGATATCATCAAGTTATATAAATATTTGTTTTCTGAATAACTTATTTCAATGGTTTACTTTTATATTATTTTCATTTCAATTAAACAAACAAATGCACAACCCACCACATCACATGATTATTGAAAAAACAATAAATTTTTTATTTAAAAAATTAATATAAGTAGAAATAAAAGTGTTTGAATTGAAATTTAATTATTTAATTAAAATTTTTAGTAAATTTTAATAAATTCCTTACGTGATGTCTTCATAAATGATTTGAACTTATTTTATTTTTTGACAAGTTTATTTTGTATTAATGATGTGTTTAGCTATTCATGATGTTTTTAAAATATACTACAACCAATCACATTCAAATCATATTCCCTCAACTAAGATGATGAGAGTTGGGATATATATTTTGCCAAAATTGTACAAAGTTTACACTTGGCTCCAATATAGTTGTTCACTATACTAACACCTACATCAAGTGTAATTGACAAATATGATAATGAAATTATGTTAATGTTTACTCCTTACTTGGCTTTCCAATATATACTTGTTGACTATACTAACACCTATATAAGTTTTATTTATAAATATGATAATAAAATTATGTTAATGTTTATTTCTAACTTAAATATTATAATAATAATAATTTATTTTTAAGATCACGGTCAAATCAGATACCAAATTGATATATGAAATCTTCTTGTTTATGGGACAAAAGACCCCTCCACCCAGTTATTAAAAAAAATTCCATTACTTTATTAATGTCTTTTTTTTTTTAATTTCTCAAACCTATAAATTATTTATAAAAATTTTTTACATTAAAATAATAATTTATACAACAATACAAATAACAAACAAAAATAATCCAATTAATTTTTAACTCGATTGAATACGATACTTAAAATTCCAAAGATCTAAATACATTTAGCTGCTGGACACCTTGTATACCGTGTGCTGCGTGACCTCTGTGCTGTTCGAACCCGCAACCAACAAGAGGCAGAAGAGATAAGAACGAGAGATATCAACAGATYGGGTTGCTTGATAGGAACGCCCTGGTCCTTACCTAATACGCAACAGTTCGATCCACGTGGCCAAGTCGTGGATTCTGAGCAGAAAWAGAAATCGCCAGCTGGAATGTAAGAATAAGTGCAGCGTTTGTAGAAWAATGGTGAGYGTTTTGTTTTTGTGTGGCAAGTTGAAACTCTTATCCGACACGTGTAATAGTTTAGTAGGATGGAGTTTGACTATGATGTAAAGGAATRATACACCAATGGTCAAGATCTATCCCATCACCCTCATTTGAATTCACTTATTCAAATGAGGGTTCCATTTTGTGTTTTATTGCCAAGTGGGGTCATTAGACATGTAAACTCTAAAGCAATCTAAGGTTATGATAATATGTGTCATAGTTAAGGGACATGTTTGTAATGTAGTGTTATTAAAGYMKTKAGGTGTWAAGGTGCAAGGTTGAGGTGTCTTTTCATTTGTTTAATCTAAGTGTATGGTGATGAATTCTTCTGGTAAGATCACATCCACATCAAAATGTAAATCCGGTTATTATTGCGATTTGGTTTATTGTATAAAGGAAATGTCTTTTTGCCAAAGTTGGAATCATGTTGTTCTCAATAATGTATGTTGGAGGAGTTCAAGATAATAATACCATACACACACAATGGTGTTTTTGGGTTCTATATAAAAGGTTAAATTGAATAGGTTAAAAATGAGTAGTTAAATAAAAAAATGTTGTTGTAAGTGTTATTATTGAAATTTCATTCGCAAATGGTTACAAGAATCATACAATTGGTTATAAAATTGACATGCGCAGAAACATTACAGGAAGTGTGCGCATGTGCACAGGGCAAAGAAGCAAAAAGAGCGCACATGCGCCCAATGCATGACTGTGTACGATAAAAGCCGTGCACTCCTGTGAACAACACATTTATGGTTCTTGTCGGCCCCTCACCCACTTCTAGTTCAGCGCCCAAGTCGATTTGACCTTCAAATCCGAGCTGAATCCGAGTGGGGGGCTGGTCAAAGACCTAAGAGTGCCCTAAAGGGCCTCTTGTTCACACTAAAGATCTGTTGGATAATGCCTCAAAGATTTGTTATAAAAAGAGGCCATGGGTGCACTATGAATTCATACTAGCATCATCTCATTAAGCTATTCACCTCACCTCTTGAGGGAGTAAGCTTGGATTTCTTCACAATTCACTTTCTAGTTTTCCATTTGTAAGAAGATCTCTCACATAGGGGACTCAAGAACTCTCCGTAGGAGGAAGAGGGGATCCATAAGTCCCCCTTTCTCTTTGGTGTTTGCCCACTAATATAATTTCTCCATTGGTGGCATGAATATTGGTCAATTGTTTGATTGGTTTTGGTTCTAATTTCCTTATGCATTTTAGTTTCATTTCTTTAGCTGTTATTAGCTTAGTTGTTTTTTTATTTCATGTGATTGAGTCATTTGATTCATACACTAACTTTTGTCTTGTCCAATAGACCCAACTGGACTTGCAAGTGTCCCTCTTTTGCTCATTCAAGTGATGAAAATGATATAATAGATTGGCGACCATACTGGGGAAAGGTATCAATTTCCTCCCTATTTGGGTTCTTTGAGCACTTCTTTTTGACCTATTTACCTTGCAGGGATCATAACCGGCCCAACCCTACCTGCAAAGAGCTGAATTCGGAGATGGAAGAGGAGAATTTCATTTAAAAAATTTCTCCCGGACAAGTATCAGAACGTGTGCAGGTTTTCTAGACCACAGGCACCCCTTCCAAGCATTGTGCGCCAACAACATTGTGTTTCTCAGCGCATTCTACGCACAATGCGCCAAAAGGTCCTCGGTTCTCTGCGCATTGGCGCCACATGCGCCTTTGTCTAAACTGTGACCCGTGCATCTGTCCAAAAATCCAACATTGTAAGATTTTTTTGTGATGTTTTGAAGGCCCCTAGCCTTCTAAATATCGATTCTATGCAATTTGTAAATGCACTACACTTCGATTCCCTCTCCACATGAAGGGTTAGTAAAAACATAGGCACTTAGGGGGTTAAAATGAACCATATTTCTCCTCTTTTTTGCTTTCATTTGCCACATGGATGGCTTGTTTTGATTGTAAAAGTTAAGTTAAGATCATTTACTATCACATATATAAACACTTGCATTGGGACCAGAAATCAAACTTCAATCATTGAGTATGCTCTTCTCTCGCACCATAGAGCGATTTTGAGAATCATAAAAACAATTGAGAGAAGATTTCATCTCCCTTAAAACAAAATATTTAGGAGAGGACAAAGCCCCCCTAGGGCCCCTCTTAGTTTCTTTTGAAAACATCTTAAATTTGTAAGAGCCCATACATGCCCACATGTTGCAAAGATAGGATAGTTTTTGAAGCTACTTTCTTAGTTTACATCACTAGGGGAGTTTAAAGATTATTGTTACGGTGCCATACATGCCCACATGCTTGCAATCTAGGATAGTCTTTTGAAGCTTTCTTAGATTAAATCACATTAGGGAGTTTAAAGGATTAGTAAGGACCCACATGTCCACATGCTAGTTCTTTAGGGACTTTAAAATTTCGCAAGGTTGTACCAATGACATTTAGTAAGATAGGTAATCAAGACTTGTAAGGACCACACAAAGTCCACATGTTGCAAGGTGACACCTAACTTATTAAAAATTTGGCACATTTTATTACTTCTTCACACACAAAGTCACTACTCACTCACATAATTTCATCTCGAATTGTGGAGGTTGCAGTAGGTTTCCTCCAAAGGAATCCCGAAACATCCCACTATTTTTTGAAGGAATTACCCACCCCCAATCTCTCAAACAACCACATCTAAATTTTTTCTAAAAGCTCACTAAGTTTTCCTCCACAGGGGGTGCCAAAATAAATTTTTTAGTCTAGGTAGGATCTCGGGGATAGGCATCCAAATAACTCCATGTTATTTGGTTCTCACATCTTCAAACATTAGAAGTTGACAAATAGGGAGTTTTAAAATCCTCCAAGTCAAGTGTTCCTATACCATAAAGCAGGGAGATACCAGTGAAGGGTTGAAGGCCGAGGTCCAGTTGTTCTATGTGTCCCCCCTTGAGACACCCACCTTTTGGAAGGGATCCAACCCGTGACCCATTTCTGAGGCCAAAAATCTAAATGTTGCACTTTGATCGAGGTAACTAGTGGCCAAATTTTAGGACATCTACCCAAGTGGCAATTGTGGGCTACAATTACACTTTGATCAGATTTTGTGTGGCTATTGGGAAATATTGCTAGCTCTTTCGGGGTATGCACCCTCTACCCCTCATTATAACTGATTGTTTCATCCTTCATTAGTTCCTCTTTTAGTGGCTTCATACCCCATTGTTGAGTGCTATTAGAAGGTCCAGTGCTATTTGAGAGGCCTTACGTTACATCTCTATGGGACACAAGCATTTGTTTTCTTTGTTCTCCCATGTGGACAAAATCCACCTACCCACATGTATTCTTCTTTTCAATTGATTTATGTATGATTCTCTCTTGATTACAGGCGATTGTGAGATATATTGTGAAATTCCAAATTATACAAGTCTCTTGTTCATTTATTTCTCTCATCACCATCTGCACCCATTCACTTTGCTAGTCAGATATCATAAGGGACCCATAGAATCTTCGTCATTCCAGTTGCTTGCAAAATCTCCCTCCTATCCTAGGAGGATTTCTTAGTTTCGCCAACTCACCGGCTCAACCATCTCACACCCCTGTGAGTGCTACCATTTTGGGATCAACTTTGTTTGGTTCCACTTTACTTGGGTCCACTTCCCAAGGTTATCCATCCACTAGCTCTCCTTCATAAGGAGGAGGAGGGTACACTTCTTCCCAAAGGAGAAGTACACCCCCACCAAACCCCCCTCAAAGGTCAGGTCCACTACCTTCTCACACCATAGCTGGAACTAATCCTCCAATGCCACTCCATATGACATATTTGGCCTCCCTCAACATACTGGATCTGAGTAAGGTCACGAATGATCCTATATTGCATGACCCCACATGGCCTTCAATGCCTACCAAACTACCTTCGGACATTCCCAAGATTGAAGGAAAGGCGGGAGAATATCATGTCAACCATATCATGACCTTCCACCTATGGTGCTCTTCAAACATCATCATGGACGACTCCGTCCGATTAAGGTTATTTCATCGCACACTCACTGGCCCATCAACCAAGTGGTATGTGGATGAAAAATTAGGGTCCCATGTGACTTTTGAATCATTGTCCAAAACATTTTTTACCTTCTTTCAACTACCAGTTCGTCATGACAATGGTCTTGAACTGCTTTTTGAGTTTAAACAAACCTCAACCACACATATCACTAACCACATTCATGAATGGCATCGACGACGTAGTTTATGAAAAGCAGAAACCACCAAAGAACAATGCCTCGATTGGTTTCTCAGATCACTCATCCCTCTCCTTGCTAAAGATGTGGCCTCCACCTTCCCCCAAACTGAGGAGGCAACCATCAACAAGGCTCAACAATATGACCTCACTTATTTCCTGACGCCCCGAAACTCGTACCATTTGGCCAGGACAAACCTGGGATGTCTCACTCAGTGGATGGATTAATTGGTACCACAAAACACCACAATCCGTACACCCAACCACCACCTATGTACAGTACACCTCAATATCCGCTGATATATGGAGGACCCCTTTATTGTCCTCCTCCCCCTTATCAACAACCATACCCTGTTTCCCTTCCTCCACCCATAAGTGGAATCTCGCCGGCACCCATAATGTGCCCGACTGTTCAACCAAGTTCTGGTACCCCCTCTACCTTATCTTACACCCTGAGCACTAGTGAAAGCGCTACACCTACCTATGTACCCTATGGATCATTGCCACAAAATAATCTATATTTTCCTTTTCCTGTTCCTCCACAACCCATTGCTCCTCCACAAGGACAACCACACGTTGGGGTTAACTTTGTTCAACCCTCTCCCATTCAGCAATTTCAAAATTTTAAACAACTGAATACGAAAAATCCGGCCCATCAGCCAAATAATGCCAAAAAGAAAGGAAAAAACCAAAACAATAATAACCCAGGACCAGGGGGAAACCACCCCCAACAAAACCAACCTGTTGGGGGCAACCAAAATCAAGGGAATCATAACCCCCAAAGGGGAAATAAAAAACACCAAGGGAGGAACAACAACAACAACCTTCAGATGAACTTCCCTTGTGCTCTTTGCAGTGAGCATGGTCATTATACTCACCATTGCCCCCAAATTTCCAAATTCAAACAGATGAAATATTTCTTGTACACGCCACGTCCCCCAACGCCGCCTGCCCCTCAACAGGCCCCACAACAGTAATCACAACAACCACCCCCGACTGTGAAAAACCCCATTCCACACCAAGGTGTGATGAATACCCACCAGGAAATGCATCCTACCCCACCACCGATGGGACAATATCAAAACCCTGGAAATTTGGTGGATCGCACTATCCTCCTCACTAGCGAAGAAGAAATTCTTCTACAAATGCACAGTCATCAATAAAGCGCACCCTTTGAATCTACTCCCACCACTTCGGAAGCATCTCTAGTTATAGTCAGACAAACTTTGATGATTCCATGCCCTAACATTGAACCACCCATTCGTATTCCTCACATACCATTATGACGGAATGCCAATAACCCTCAGGCTAGGGGGACACACAATTACAGTCTGGTCGATGACTTGACACAATCTTCTGCAACTATGTCAGTCTTGGAGGTCCTCCAAACCTGTCCCACTCAACGAAAATCATTGCTTTCCGCCTTGGGGGTAGTCGACCCTGTTGATACTAGACTCATCACATTTGATATAGATTGTGGGAAAGCCTGTCTCCCCGATTTGGTAGCTTTCCAGATACCAGTCAAAATTCGAAACATCATAGTTCATCGATGCATCATTGATGAAGGTGCATCCGCATGCATCATGTCCAAAATGGTATGGCATAAACTTGGCTCCCCTGAGTGAATACCATCAACCATCCCTTTGAGAGCTTATGATGGATGACCATCCTCTCTTGAAGGGCTCTTTCAAAATGTCCCCGTTGAACTCGAGGGAAAAACCATTCTTATTGACATTGAGGTTATCGACGCTCTGCTCGATTACAACATCTTGTTTGGATGTAGCTACATGTACACTATGAAGGTTGTGGCTACTTCTGTGTTTCGAACAATGATGTTCCCCCACAATGGGAAGATCATCAACATCAACCAATTTTCACATTATGAGCCTAACCATTCCTATAACATCGATAACATCCTACCTCTTGTCCACACTAATTCCGACGCCTATCCACTCATAGAGATGGACCCCATAATTTTCAAGGACCCATCCTTTCTAGGGACATATGATGGAGCACCACCGCTCATACACCCCTCGACACAAGTGTGTGTTGTATCTTCTGATGGAACTGAAACTGGAGATACCATTCCTCCCACAGAGGCTTCTCCACCCCTCGATGTCACACCAGTTGAAGAAATCCTACCTAAGAAATTACCTGAGAACTCTACGACACCACTTACCCTCGCTTCACCCTTCCCCAAGGACAAATCCCTGTTTGGGAGACAATCCTCCAAGCCCTCACTCAAATCCTCTTCTTCTACCCCCCACCGGGCATATAATATTTCCAGGTAGCCGCAATGCTTACTCTTCCCAACATGGTGTTGGCCATTCTGGTATGGTATCTCCACCCACGCGTGATGGTTCCTCAACCATCCCTCCCTCCCCAATCAGAGGGAATCCCGATGCAGATTCTAGTACTAACTCCAACCGCACCACCTTCACCCCCACTTTCCAACACCACCGTGACGGCTGGGGGCAGATGGAAGAAGAAAGATCCCACCACTCCACTTCCTCCCCGATTTCAACCTCCTTGCGCACTATGCGAGAGAGGACACCTCACAAATAGATGTCCCTCTCTCCCCAAGTTACACAATCTAATCCAACTCCCTCGAGAGACCACATCGCGCATCGCTTCACCAAGCACACCTAATACTACCACAAATTCCCCGGCTACAGGAAATAAAGGGTTGGGAACCAAATTCACTTGTGCCATCTATTCAGAGTATGGCCACTACACTCATCATTTCTCTGCCTTAGATTAGTTTTGACAGACACTAACAACAGTACACCAAAGCTTTCAGCAGGACCCCTCTCCACCCACATCATCGAGTACTCATGTCACTGACATCCATTATGTCATGACCTCAGTCAACGAACAGATGAGGTGCCCTTGCTCTCTTTGTAAATCACTTGATCATTTCACATACCAGTGTCCTATGATCATTGAATATAGTCGTTGTCAAATGGCCCTTATTCAAAATCCTCCAACTAACCCACTTCCTGTGATCCAAGTGATTCCCCCTATTCCTTCTCTAAATACTATTCACATCACCTCTCCTGAACCTGAGTCACTTCCCATCCCTCCATGGTTCATGGATAGATCGTCTGAGGATTTTCTCGTAAATCCTCCCAATTCTTCGATTCATTTCCCCCAATAATTTTTTCCCCCAACCACAGTATCTGGACATTTGGTTTATGTCAAGCATGCCATCACACCATAGTTGCGATACCCCCTCTACGTCTTCACCACCTGAATACAATCACATGGTGACAGTCACCAATGTTACTTCCCTGGATCCTCTATATTCTCGCATTTTCTACTCTGAAAAAAATATACTAGAGGAACTAACTACACCCGATTTCCCATGGAATGCACTCCATCATAGAGAGCTCTTTCTCTCACATAAAGCCTTTGACCCTCCTAGTCAAGCCTCCATATGTGAAATAGAAACCAATGAGTTTATTCCATCCGAGCATATAGACTGGTTCAACAACCCTATCCCTACCCCCGATGCTTTTGAAGAAGGCAACATGACCAACATTTCCCCCACTGTCAAAATTGATATTTCCATCAAACCTGGAATCGTATAAGAAATCACCACTAGCGCCGCATGCTCCCCTGAAGAACTCATAGCTTGCAAAGCTCTCTTTCAGGAATACCAGGATATTGTTTCTTAGTCATACATGGAGATGCCCAGCCTCGATCCTTCTATTGTAGAACATCACATCGACACATGGACAAATATCACCCATCTACGACAAAAACAATGCCCACTACACCCATCCAAAGCAGTGGCTATCAAAGACAAAATTGACAAAATACACACTGTAGGTTTCATCTACCCCATCACATACACATCATGGGTCTCCAACCCCGTCCCTTTCAACATCAAATAGGGAACTATTAATGTATGTACTGACTTTTGCAATCTCAATCACACTTGTACCAACGACAACTTCCCAACGCCTTTCATCGACCAAATTATCGATGACTGTTCCATCCATGAGGCCTTGTCCTTCATGGATGGGTTCTCTGGCTACAATCAAATCTATATTCATCCAACAGATCAGTATAAGACCACATTCACTACCCCATGGGGTGATTTTTCTTATCGTGTCATGCCTTTTGGACTAAAAAATGCAGGTGCGACATTCCAACGGGCCATGACTTATCTTTTCCATGATCTCACTTGCATCATCCTCGCTTACTTGGATGACCTCACCACTCGGTCCAAGAAACGAACTCAACATCTAGATGACTTATGGGTCATCTTTCAACGATGTCGATAGTACAATATCCACTTGAACCCCCTCAAGTGTGTATTCTACGTCACCATTGGATGCCTCCTTGGGTTTATCGTCTCCCAACATGACATCACTATGGACCCCCTCAAGGTCCAATCTATCACATAAATTCTACCACCTCAGAATTTACGCCAACTGCAGAGCCTACAAGGAAAATCCAACTTTTTACGATGCTTTGTTCCAGATTACGCCACTCGCACGCATGGTTTCCTTCGCCTATTGTGTCATGATATCCCATTTCGATGGGATGAACATGCCCAAACCTCTTTTGATTATTTAAAAGCAGCGCTCTCCAATGCCCCTTTAATTAGTCCACCCAATTATGATCGCGACTACATCCTCTACTTATCATCCTCAGCCGTCTCAGTAGCAGGAATTCTCGTCCAACTAGGAGATGATGGTTGCGAGCATGTTATTTACTACATTAGTAAAAAGATTTCAAGACCATCTCTGAAATACAATCATGAAGAGAAACTCACACTCACAGTCCAAAACCTGCGTCATTATATCTTGCTTTGCACTACCAAAGTCGTGGCAGATTCCAACCCCATGCAGTACTTGCTTAGTCAACGACAAATTAATGGAAAATTTTCCCGATGGATCGTCGTCCTTCAAGAATACAACCTAGAGTTTACAAATCCCAAATGCAAGAAAGCACTCATCCTCACCGAACTCATCATGACGCTTCCCTCAGACGCTGCTAGTTCACCCGTCAACATAGATTTTCCTGACAAACACCTCTTCTACATCCCCTCGGATGACCCCTAGTATGGTGATCTTCTCGTCTACCTTCACAGACAGAAGTTTGGATCACACCTCTCCCGAGACGATCGTCAACGCATTCACCATCAAGCCCCTCGATATCTCCTTATCGACAACATATTATATCATCGTGGGGTCGATACCATACTCCATTGATGTTTAACCATCGACGAAGTCGATAGAGTCTTGAATGATTTCCATAGTGGTGCCTGCGGCACCACCTCTCGGGGTTGTCCACTGCCCAGAAAATCATTCGTGCTAGCTACTTCTGGCCCACATTGTTTCATGACTGCATCCACACTGTGAAGTGATGTGCCAAATGCCAGATTTATGGAAACAAAGCACGAGTGCCACCCACTCTTCTACATCCCTTCATCACTGCCGACCCCTTTTGCAAATGGGGCATAGACTTCATGACTTGCAACCCTCCATCTAGCAATGGGCACAAGTACATGATCATGGTAGTCGATTAATTTACCAAATGGGATGAAGCCATTCCTACCTTGAACAACACCATTGACACAATAGCTCATTTTTTCTTCAACCACATCATTTCTCGCTTTGGAGTCCCACTACAGTTAGTCTCTGATCATGATAAAAACTTTGAGAATTAGATCTTCGTCGAACTCTCCTCAAGGTTAGGCTTCTCCCATGATTTTTCCTCTCCATACTACCCTCAGTCCAACAGACAGGTCGAGGCTGTTAACAAATTCCTTAAAACCATGTTGCAGCGCATTGTTAACAAACATAATACCAATTGGAATCATATTTTGTTTTCATCACTATGGGATTATCGCATGGCAGTTAAAACTGCCACTGGTTTTACACCATTTCATCTCTTCCATGGGGTCGAAGCCACTCTCCCCATCGAGTGAGAAATTCACACTTTATGCACTGCCATCAAGCTATTACCTGACACTGCTCCAATGGAGCAATGCTTGTTGAACTTAGAGTCGCTGGATGAAGACCGTCGGTCTTCATTACAGAACAATGAGGCAACTAAAAATTGGTCGAAGGAAACCTTTGACTACCATGTCAACCTTCGCTCATTTAATGAAAGAGACCTCATCCTAGCCTACAATATCAATCATGATACCCTTGGTCATGGAAAATTCGAGTCATTATGGCATGGACCCTACATATTCCAACACTGCCTCACTAAAGGTGCATACATCCTGGCCTCTCCAAAAGGCTACCCTCTCAAAAAACCTGTCAACAGGTTGTACTTAAAGAAATTTTACGCCTGAGCGTAGTCATTCTACACTAGATTTTTTTTTTTGTACACATTTTAGAGTTTTTAATTTTCTTTTTTCCTCCATGCCTTATGTCTGATCTTCCATTTTTTTTATTGACAGATGTCTCCTCCATCATCCTATCACATCGGTTACGCTGACAGAGCTAGCTGATGGACACAGAATCTCGCTTCGGCCACTTGGGCCCTCTATACCCCCTCACATGAACTGCTCCACTCCAACGGCATATGTTTGGGCTCAACAACCAACAAACAAGTAGAATATACAACCATCATTGGCCTCCTTGCCGAGGCCAATCACCACCATATTCTTCACCTTAGCATCTTATTAGATTCCCAGCTTGTCGTCCTGCAGCTTAACAATGTGTACCATGTCTGCGATCCTTCCCTCTTCCTCAAATACCTACAAGATAGACTCTTATCTCGACATTTTGATTCAATTACATTTACACACATTCCACGACAATTTAATCAAATAGCAGATAACATGGATAACCTAGTATTATATTGGCATTTATCACATCAAGACACCATTACACATACATAAATCATCAAAAGTATGTCACAACATATAGATTAGACATCATAAAAAGCATCACATGTGAACACCACAGAGATCATAAACATGTATATCCATATATATATATATATATATATATATATATAATGATCAATGTATCATCAATGTTTACAAAAATGGTACAAAATGTACATCGCCCGTAGGCAGGTGAGCCCCCTCATCCCTATAGGTACAAAATAGGTGTCACACTACCCTATACAAAATGGGCTCGCGGGCCTATATAAATACCAAAGATATACAACAGAGCACTCATGGTGCCTCTAGAGTGCCACCACCATGTCCTCTATCTAGAGGTGGTTCTGCACCAGCTGGGGGTCCTCCAAGTCCAAGGGGAAATCACCCAGTCATAGCTGCCCCCGCCACAGCTACTCTGTGAATGAAGGTCCACATTTTTGTAGGGCCACCCACACACTGCTCTAGGACTCTCTTGTCCTGGGTATGGGACCACATACCCTCGGGAACGCCATGTAATACCACCTCCAATCGGTGGCGAAAATACTCTAAATCCCTCCCACATCTTCTTGAGGCGCATGCGATGACCCTACACCGGGGTCGTCAAATATGTGTCTCCTACCATCTCTCGTGTCATCGGCTGGCCTCGCACAAGCCTCGTCCCTCCTACATCTCTCTCCCACCTGCGGCTCTCCCTGTGGTGGTCTCACGAGCCCCTAACAAGTCGACCCTCTAACCAACTCCACCTCTCGGCCTCGTGGTCCCACATATGCAAATACAACAAAAACATGATAGCATCAACATCCATCCATCCATAAAACATATGCTATATTATCAAAATCACAAAACATAAAATACACCAACATACCTCTATGGTTCCAATCTTCTCCATAAGGTAAAACCATATCTGGATCCTGCAGAAGTCCATCCCACCATATGGGAACTACAGTATGATCTGTGGCATCTGGCGCCACACACATGCCATATCGGCCGTAAAATAATGACCACCCTCCCCACATCCATGTCATACCAAAATCTATCCCCACCGCGTCATTCATGGCTCCTGTGCATCAGAACTCGTCAACAACACTCTAGGGTGCAGCATGGGCACCCTCTCTAAGAACCACGCCATTAAGATTGACCCAAAGGAAAACTCACCAGAGTCAGTGACTCGACACCGATTTAGCTGCCCCATCATCTTGGCGTGAAAAGTCAAGCCCTAGGAAAAAAACTCTCCACCCAATGTTCTCTGCATAATCCTCAGATGACCACCATTGATCCGTTGAGTCACTAAGGATCTATAGATCCTCACAATCATCATCGCAATGCAACTATGCACCAGGGCATCCATTGCCCCAATCCGAACGACCAAACCTGACATAAAGTTCGACCCCGAACAATACCTCTGCGCTAAGTTTGTGAAGTGGACATCTCCTAGCAACTCAGGATCAACATGTAGGGAACCTGGTCAAAATATAGACATCCTCCAACGTAGACAATGTCATCTTCTCCCCCAGCACAATCAAGCACTATTTCTCAGTGCTCCACATAGAAGTCAGATTCTCCAGAAGGTACTCCTGCGCCCATATCAGTGGGCAGTCGAAGAACTTTAACATCCCACAAGCTGCCAAAGGTCCCCGAATGCCCGGATCATCTCTCACCCCCTCCTTGAGGTGCTCCCAGCCCCTCTCCCTCTAGTAGTCTGGCATCCTGAACTGATCACTTGCATTCACACAAACAACATTTGATCAACCATCACTATTCATCAACAAAAAACTTCAAAAAATACAAGTTTTTTCCAAAACCCCCATCTTTGCCTCATGTGCGCGGTTGTCACCCCCCACAGTTTTGCACATATGCATGCCTATTCTTTGCACAATTGTGCATCAATGCAAATATGTCGAAGAAATATATGTGCATCAATGCGCACATGTCACACCCACAGACACACATTCATGCGCACCTGGTCGCTACATAGCTATCGGAGAAACAACTGCAAACAAGTGCATAGATGTACTTTGAACAGGTGTGCATCAAATCCACAACTATTTTCCTCACTCACACACCCCCATGTGTGAATGTCCTCACTACAGCTGCGCAACTCTACGTGGGTATCCTTTGATTGCCCATGCACTTGGTGGCCCACCCTCACAAAATCCCCTAGTACGACCATCCGTACAACCCTTCCCAGAAAAGAAACCCTAACTACTATGCAAGAGGATGAGACCACTAACTTGGCTCTCGCAAATCCTAGATCGACTGGCGTGAACTCCTGTAATCTCCAAATATCCTCTCAAAACCTCTCATCAACTCACTATGGAAGCAGGTACAAATGACGTGGCATTGTGAGCCCTACAACAATATATAGTCCCTTTTACCAAAATTCCATTCTCAATTATAGGATCTCAGAGCATCCATTTTTTGATCTGTCTTCAGCCACAGGATTAAGATCCCACCACCTACACTGTCACATTCCCTGGGTCACCATCCATCCTCGACCCTAGGGGATAATTTTTCTCACATCACGCCCAAATACGTATGCTCATAATTATCAAATAGTTGTTATATGCTCTTTATCTTCAGATATTGTTCACATCGAGTATTTGGTTTTCATGTGTGTAGGTACTTGGTCATCACACACCAATGCAGTCCCTTTAGGTATATGATCAACATTGAAATGTAATCATTCCCTCTGAATATCCATTACATCTGCCAGCCACACCCTTCAACATTTTCCTATAGGATCCTCACATCCTACTCTGCAGTACTATCACCTCCACTGCATTTCAAGTACTGTCACCCAGTAGCACTCTTCCCCACATGATTTGTCCCATTCATAGTCCCCTTTGGAACTTTGACATTCATGCTACTTCACCCCCCTAGGTATGGGAGTCTCGATAGTCTTACGCATGTTCGAGAATCATCCACATACTCCTTCTCCTCATTATGCTATCTTTCCCAATGGACTCCCAGGATATCTCCCCATGGTTCTCGTTTGACTGTGCCTCCTTAGTATCATTAACCTTCCATTTCATCCACAGTCAGTTTGCCCATCTAAAGATTTCCCTCCGTTCATTTACCTCATACAGAAACCCACCTATGGGACCCCCACCCTCCACCAGTTCTCCACACAAATTGTGCCCTCACAGGCAAATCCATATTGCACTGGGGCACCCATTTCTGTATCTGCACACTTATCCCAGGTTATTCTTTATTCATTTGGTTATTGTACAAAGCCTTTGTTTCCAGCATTTACATCTCTTTTTGTTGTCGCCTTTAGCGACCTTATTTTTTCTACAAATAAACCCCTATTTCCCTTGGTTGGGGCATTCATTACCTTCTACTCTTGTTGACATCGTCCATATACCTCTTATCTCTGAGTTTGTCCACTTTGTCATGCCTTTGGAACAATTTAACCCACGTCTAGTCGTCCCCCTGACGATGGATATAGTTTCACGGTTGTTGCCACTCACACTTCAGATATATCCCCAACCAAGGGAAGTCTTGAGTCTCATCGCATCTTGAATTCATCCATGTCCCTCATCAGTTCCTGATCTCATCCAGTAGATTTCATGAATCCCTTTGCTTCTTGGAGTCACGTCTCCCTTTCTGTCAACATCAACATAGTTTCCAGAAGGGAGACAGTATCTTGAATCTCATTACCTTTACAATGAGGAGTCTCAGATGGAAAAGATAGAACCATCATTCCTCTCTGTTCTCATTGACCCCCATAACATTTGACGTCAACACACTCTCATGTTACGGTGGGTCTTACTATGCGACTATTGCAGTTGTTTTATACTAGCCAAAGACCTCTGAATTCCCTGGGACACCAATGCCTATGAGTCCTCGACACTTATTATAGGTTTTATCGTCTCTTTTCAAAGTATGTTCACCACCAGAATTGCCATCTTCCATTATCAAACCACCCCGGAGGGCGCTGCAGTGATCTATATCAACATACAACTTCAGTTATTGTCTTACATATTTGAGTTACATGATAGGAGCATGGGGCATGCTTGCCTCATTTGTATACAACTTTTATTTTTCCTACACCTAGAGAAAGGTTTGGGTCCCACAATTTCCTCTCTCCTTCCGATGGATCACTCTTGTAGTTCCTATCATCATTCTTTCTTACAATGGTAATCTCAGTAGAAGAAACATTGATGTATTTTGACTATACATATGCTCATAACCTTAGACATCAAGGGGCATCTATTATCAGTGAAATTTCATCCACAAATGGTTACAGGAATCCAACATCTCCAAACACCTTGTTGAGCCTCTAAATTGACATCCACACTACCCTATTATACTCCTCATTTATACCTTTTTGGCCTACCTGAGCTTGGGTAAATGACAAAGAACACTACCATTAGCCATTGATGAGGCCATAAGGTAAAGTATAATTGAATTCATGCATTTTGTGATTTATTGAGCTATGAGACTAAATGTTTCATGTACTAATGTTTTAAATTTCCACGTGTAACCTTTGACCTCTAGATAGGTCCAACATTTATGTGTCAGCTCAGACATCCGGTACTTATGCGCCAGATTGTCACTGTCCGAATTCGGTACCAAGCACACCTTCCATTCAGATCTGGTACCGAACTATTCACTGTCATGATCTGGTACCAACAACCGTAGGCTGTTCTAGTTTGCTACCAACCACTTGCGTACTATTTGGATACGGTACCATTTACTGAATCTCACCTGCCATGATCTGGTACTGATACAGGAAGCAGAATATACCAAGTTTAGCTCCAGATCGTGACCAAGATAATTGTTGGATGTTTGTTGAATCATCAAAGCTATAGCAAGGCTATGTTAAGCCAGTTTGTTTTTTCTTCATCCTCATACACTTCGTGTCATGAGGATGAAGCTTAAAATATGTAACCAAATATGTAAATTTGGAAATTGACTAATTTGCTAAAGATTTCACCTCCTTGTGTTTCACGACTAAGACTGTTTAAATAGTCATGGAAAGGATGATGGAGGTAGTAGAGAATTAGCATAACACAACATATGAAGCAACATTACATATTGTAGACCATATTCTAAGTTGAAGTTTAATAGAAGGATGCCATTTATATCCATGTCTTGATTGTTTATGAATGAATGTGAGTTAAGTTGTTAGCATAGTTTGATTCTATGTTTTGAAGTTTGAGTAAGAGTAATGTGTGGATTAAAAGTAAGTTTATTGTAGACTCTAGTCGATGACCTATTGAAGTGGCAAGGGTCCACCTCCCAACAAAGGTCAGCATCCTTATAGATTAGTGTTAGTAGTTGATTTCAATAGTCTAGATGTTAGACTAGCTGAAGCTTTGATCCTTTCAGATGATAGCAGTATAGTTCAGTTTAGAGTTTCGATTATATGATTTTTTAGAGATATTTACTTACTCTGTTTTTCATACGCTCTCTCTGTTTTATGGATTTGATTTTGTTTCATGGATATGAATGTTGGCAGTAGTAATCAGACATATTTGAAGGAGAACTAGTGAAGTTCACAACAACACATTATGAACCACAACATACTCAATATATTGACTATTGAACTACCCATGCTATGTCTTGATGATTTATGTGTGTTTTCCCTTTCAGAAGTGTGATTGCATAGTTAACTTTCTGGGTTAGATAGAAAAGTTGATCTGTCAAAAGAACTCCATATCATACTTGCATGTGCCATAATGGAGTAGATAGCCTCTCCGTGAAAGACAACCAAAGTGTGTTTCAGTTTGCTAGTTTTCTTTGTTTCCAACATGTATAATTTAGAATAGTTCTATACTCATGACATTAGAATTAGCTTTCTTATTGGTGTCTTGTAACTCTGTTGATTACAAATCTTGGATTGATAATTAATGAGTGCATTATACTAATCATATAAGTAGCACAACATTTTGGCGCTGTTGTCGGGGACTTGCAAATGGTAGGAAGTGATTTTTAGCTTAGATTGTTTTCATAGTTTTTTAATTTTAAAGGTTGCTTGAGGGAGAAGGACATAACGTTTAAGACATGAGCGAAGAGCCATGTGGCCACTAGAGTGGGGTTCTTTGAAGCCAAGTCGCCTTCTTACCTTCTAGATAGAATTAGGACTTTCAATTCAGTTAAGAATCAAATTTCCATTTTATGCATAGATATAGAGATAATAAAGGTA
>ML818196.1:132134-142329 GCA_009831015.1 Picea engelmannii
CTATCAATAAATTTAGACACTATATTACAGGATATCAAGCTTTTGTACACACTGATCATTCAACCATCAAATTCTTAATGAACAAACCTATAACAAACCCTAGAGTTACAAGATGGTTGTTATTATTACAAGAGTTTAATATCAATATTATTGATAGACCAGGTAAGGATAATCTTGTGGCTGATTTCATATCTCTAATGATTCATCTGGGAGATAACGCACCAATAGATGATAACTTCCCTGATGAAAATTTGTTTGCTATTTCTACATTCACTCCTTGGTATGCAGATGTAGCTAACTATCTTTTGACAGGGAAGATGCCTCAGAAATTGTCTCCTAGAGAAAAACAAAAAGTAATTCAGCTAAGTGAAAACTACATGTGGCACGATGATTATCTCTACAAAACAGGACCAGATTTGGTAATCAGGAGATGTGTAAGGGAAGGTGAAATTCATGATATATTGCAAGCTTTCCATGATGTTCCTTGTGGAGGACACTTCGTAGACAAAAGGACCACTTATAAAGTTCTGCAATCTGGTTATTATTGGCCTCATATTTTCAAAGATGCTAAAGCCTATGTATCCAATTGTGATGAACGCCAACAAATGGGTAAGCCGACTACATGAGACCAAATTCCACTTCAAGCCCAAGTATTCATTGATCCTTTCGAGAAATGGGCATTATATTTTGTAGGGCCCATTAACCCTGCATCTAAAAAGAAAAAGTATATACTTGTATGTACTGACTATGTGACTAAGTGGGTTGAAGCAAAATCTTTACCAACTGCAAGTGAACAATCAGTGGTAGATTTCCTTTTTAATGACATCTTTACTAGATTTGGTGTACCTCGATAAATTGTGACTAATCATGGGACTCAATTTACCTCTAATCTAGTCAAAGCTATTACAGAATAGTACCAAATCAAACACAGAAAATCTACACCCTACCATCCATAGGAAAATGGACAAGTAGAATCTACCAACAAAGTTATTGAGTCCATTCTTACCAAAAAAATACAGCTACACCACAAGGATTGGGCTGACAGATTACTAGAATCCTTATGGGCTTATAGAATCACCTAGAGGAATACAACATGACATACATTGTACAAGTTGGTATATGGGAAGCAGGTTGTTCTCCCCATAGAATTCCAAGTCAAAACCTTCAAGACTGTAGTACAAGTTGGCATGAACTTGGATGAATCCCGACAACAAAGACTCTTACAGCTTAATGAGTTGTATGAAATTAGGCAGGAAGCACTTCAAAGAACCACCCTCATTCAAGAGAAGAGAACAAAATGGCATGACAAGTATCTCAAAAAGAAAAAATTTCAACAATGAGATTGGGCCCTTTTGTATGAAAGCAGATTCAAGAACTTCAAAGGTAAGTTAAATAATCGTTGGATGGGACCTTACAAAATTGATACTATCTATGATAATGGTTCAATCAGTATAAAGACAATTGACAAAAACCAGACTCCACTACTTGTGAATGGTCACTGATTGAGAATTTATAACAAACCCCTATCAAAAGAGGAATTTCTGACTCGTATACTAAAAAATTTAGATATCCAGGTGATCAGTAAGGAAGGATATCGTCCTACTGATCCACATTGATTGATTGGTTTACTTTTAAAAACTTTTGTACATAGGTGTGAATTGTGTTTTGCTAATAAGCTGAAGGTAACAATGGATTCTTACCTCCTTTTGTTTTACTTTCGCATTTTATCTTTGTAATTAGATTTCTATAATTTATTTGATCCTTCATGAACTTGCTAAACATCAATTTGTAGGCATCAAAAATACTCTGTTCTGGTTCGGTACCAATAGTTCTATGCTAGTCCGGTACCAGAAGTTCGGTACCTGAAGTTTGTTACTTATACGATAATATCAGGACACATCACCTAATTGACAAAGGAATGCTACCCATATTTCAAAATCTTATAAAAATTAATATGAAGTATGAACCCATGCAGTAACCACTTAAGTTGGAACCAAGAAGTTGAATGAAGCATCAAATGGAAGCCCTTATGAAGCAATAATTTATTTTGGTTCTGTTGCTGACTAAAGGGAAATATGTTTAATTTCTTTTGGTTCTGTTGCTAGCTAAAAGGAAGAATCTTTAATTTCTTTTGGTTCTGTTGCTAGCTAAAAGGAAGAATTCTTAGTTTCTTCTAGTTCTGTTGCTGGCTAGAAGGAAGTATTTTAATTTCTTTTGGTTCTTTTGCTTGACAAATAAGACATAATCCTTACCTATGATTCCTAAAAGAACCATGCATAACCTGATTCAAATTCTAGAGGTTTCCTTTATCCAGTATTTCATCACGATTAAAGGGATACAAAATATATTATCCTACAAGTAACTATCTCACCCTAACTAGACTTCAATAGTATTCATTGGATTATATTTACTAAAGAGTAACATATGAGTATATGAACACTCTCTGTCATGGGCACACTAGGAAATTGTTTATGGAAGAGGATGTATCAGTACCCTAAGATAAATTTAGGTCATTCTCTTATGGACAAACTCAGACAAAATTATACATATGGATCACTCTAAAGAAATAATATGCATACATGAGTTTATTTTTCCTTCAGACAAATCTTTAAAGACGTTCAAATAAGAGAAAACACCTTCCAACCCAATACCATCCCAACTTGTAAAAAGGTTTTTAGATGAGCCTCCCCTGTCACTGTGCAAAAGCACTCTTTAATAAAAACCAAAATAGGTGACTATGGACAAGAAGCCTCTGATGGAAAAATGGTTTAAGAGACTAACCCACCGGGATACTGAACAGGTCTGCTGGCAGCGGGTACCGGTCT
Organism: Picea engelmannii; assembly: GCA_009831015.1. NCBI lineage: Eukaryota > Viridiplantae > Streptophyta > Pinopsida > Pinales > Pinaceae > Picea > Picea engelmannii. The sequence goes on from ML818196.1 coordinate 134,960, forward strand.
GTGGTATGACTAGGCAAACCCATCAGGGTACTGAACAAGCCTATTGGCAATGGGACATTCTGCCTGGGGAAAGAATGTCTCTCACTAATTATCACAACTACCCCACTGGAGTACTGAACAAGCTTACTGGCAGTGGGTTCTGGTTGAGAAATGTCTCATCTATACTTGTCTAATTGAAAAATTCACTTTTTTCATCTAAAAAAATGAACACTACAAGCAAAGGTCATTGTTGACATTTATGAGATACAAACTCCAGATTAACAAACAATATAATTACTAAAATCAAATGTCCATTTGAGAATTACCCTAAGTCAACTTTACCGGTCTAACATCTAAAGCCTACATTACCTAAGAAGGAAACTTCTTATGAGTGGATTCCTAACTAGCGAGTCTAATCTACTTATACTGTGAAATTTATTCATAACATTTAATGATAGTAATTCTCTGAAGCAAGTTAGGGTGGATTTACTCTGTTGGAAAAAATATAAAAACCTCCCTATTTTCACTATTGAATGCTACCCTTGTCAATAAGTCATCAAAAGAAAGGCAATTTCAAAAATTTTAGGAATGTGATCATATGCTAGGTGATAAATGTACTTTTGGAATTTGATTTGGTTTCTTTTCTCTTATCATTTTTCTTCCATTATGATAAAGGGTGTTAAATCTTCTTGCATAAGGATATGCAACATCCTTGGCATGGGGGAGGGTCAAAGAGCTCTTTCATAACTCTTTTTCAGACTCACATCTCATCTTCAGAAACCAACATGTTCACCCTACAACCCTATAGAACCAGACACAAAATAAGACAAGCACAGAATAAAGAAATTTCATGAAGTACAAGAAAATCTAGTACCAAGCTTCCAGAAAACTCTAGCCTAAAAAGATGAACTCTGGTAATCTACAAGCTTCAAATACAAAGGCAATCACATATTCTATGAGTATTGATTATACAATGGTAAAAGAAAAGGTAAAATGGTATTATTTATTTTCCTTGTCTTATAAAACTACAATAGGTATGAAAAGGTATACTAGATCTTATGACCTTAGTGTTAAAACCATGCACCTAACTTTCACTTCTCTCATACCCATATGCTTAACCTTAATCAATCCTCTCATCACATAAGCGCTTGAAAATAATTGAAGGAAAAATCACATCAAAAGTGTGAATATGGAGCATGTTTAGTAATGATGATCCACGAACGTGCTTCATCCTTAAGCAATCGCGAACGTATGTCGTGTCATGAGTCACGATTCAACATCAAATTCACTGCTCAGAAGTCCAATCACCTATCTCAAACAACAATGATGCTTCGACACCCAACGTTCCCATCATTTCACTAACAGGCATAAATGAAATGGATTATCTGGGTGGCGAAGCCATCCAGATGAGCCTCATCTTGTCTTAATTTTCCTTTGCGACATCTTACTTAAACTCATCATCCAAATTATCGATGCCATCACCATATTTTTGTTGTTACCAACCTTTCTCTAGTTCCGAGCCTACTCCTCTCTGTGATATCCAGTACCAAACCCTTACCCTCATAGCTGACCAAACCCTTGTGCCACATCCTGATTCTCACGCACAATTCATAAATATGGTTGTGAGTAGACACGAACCGGTCTTCTAGATTTATAGGGAGACTGAGGAGTTCCATCTATGTAGAGATAAGTATGCTAGAGAAGGATGGACGCCATTTTTGGAGAAATTCACAGGTTGTCATGACAAGGTATCTCAAGCATTTATTCAGGGTTACGATAGAGAGATTGTGCACATAGGCAATCTGCAGCTAACAATCAATGAAGAAACCTTAAGGGAAGCCATGGGATTACCTAACAGAGGAGCCAAGTATTTCAAAGGAGTAGAAATCAACAAGGAAATGTGCCAACAATTTATGAAGGAAGACCATCAGCACCCTGATTGGAAAAAGGGGATTCCTAGGAACTATATCAAGGAAGAGTATCATCCAATGCTTGCTAGTCTTCAATGATTCCTCATTTGTGAGGGAAGGTATGTTGTAACCTTCATATATCATCTTAGGCTTCTGTTACACTTTGAAGGAGGTCCTAAAATTGATTTCCCATATTTTTTATGGATGAGTCTGAACAAGATGGTAAGAGGTGTCAAATCCCTATCCAAAACTGAGAAGACCAACATTTATCATCAAGGTCTTATTAATATGTTAGTTATACATGAAATCAGGAAGCAGGGGATTAGCTGGAAAATTCTCATCACTCAACACCTTCCCACAGAAAAAAAAACCCGTAGAGGGATCCTAGCCTGCTCTAGAGAAAGATAAGGAACATCAAGAGAAAAAGGGCAAGAAAGATAAGGTAACTCCATCATCCTCCATAATAGTGAGCCAAAAAGATAAAGCCAGTAAACAAGCAGGCCCCTCTTCCACATTCGATAAGATTTTTAAAAGTCAAGAATTAAAAGGTAAATTCAAATTAGTGGAGGAGACCTCAACAATATCACTTGAGGAGAAGGGTCATAAGACAAAAACTGTGAGGAAAAAGAAGAATAGCTCAGAAAATAAATATGAATGGTCTATAGAACAATTCCCTGTAACCATTCCACAAACAGAAAAGAATAAAAGGAAGCTTCTGAGCACCTCTGATCCATTACCCCCTTGTAAAAGAACCACAAGGAGCATGACAAAGAAAGGAAAAGCAGTTGTCAGTCCTCATACACATGAAGACCCAATAGATCTTACCTCCCCTTCTGAAGACCTATTAGTCCAGGATGACATCCCTAGCTTGACTGAGGAACAAGTTACTATTACTTTATGTGGGATGAGGGAGGAAGTGGAGGAAAGAGAATACACCCAGCCAGAAACAATGGGGTAAACAAGGACCTTAAAAAAAGAATAGATGAAGAAAAGTATTGGGGAGCTGTAAAAGAAAAACCAGGAACTCAAACAAGAAGTGAAGGAATACCAACTACTGGACATGTATATCAAAAAGGAAAATGAGCAACTGAAGGCAACCAACCAACAACTTCAAGATGACCATGAAGAGACTTCTAATAAGATCAAGAAGGTACCAAGACTCTTACAATACGTTAGGGTCATAAAAAGGGAGCTGAAAGAAGAAGCCTCAACCATGAACATCATTGATCCACAGGAGTAAAAAGAATGGAGTCTCAAATTTTGAAAAAAATTGAGTTCGCATGAGGACATACAATGATTTTGGCATGGGGGAATTTTGAGCCTCTAAATTGACATCCCCACTACCCTATTTTACTCCTCATTTATACCTTTTTGGCCTACCTAATCTTGGATAAATGACAAAGAACACTACCATTAGCAATTGATGAGGTCACAAGGTAAAGTATAATTGAATTCATGAATTTTGTGGTTTATTGAGCTAAGAGACTAAATGTTTCATGTACTAATGTTTTAAATTGCCACGTGTAACCTTTGACCTCTAGATGAGTCCAACATTTTTGTGTCAGCTCAGCCATCTGGTACTTATGTGCTAGATTGTCATTGTCCAAATCCGGTACCAAGCACACCTTCCATTCAGATCCAATATCGAACTATTCATTGTCATGATCTGACACCAACGAACGCAGACTGTTCTAGTCCAGTACCAACCAATTGCATACTTTTTGGATTTGGTACCATTTACCGAATCTCACCTATCATGATCTGGTACCAATACAGGAAGCAGAATATACCATGTTTAGCTCCAGATCGTGACCAAGATAATTGTTGGATGTTTGCTGAATCATCAAAGCTATAGCAAGGCTATGTTAAGCCAGTTTGTTTTTTCTTCATCCTCATACACTTCGTGTCATGAGGATGAAGCTTAAAATATGTAACCAAATATGTAAATTTGGCAATTGACTAATTTTCTAAAGATTTCACCTCCTTGTGTTTCACGACTAAGACTGTTAAATAGTCATGGCAAGGATGGTGGAGGTAATAGAGAATTAGCATAACACAACATATGAAGCAACGTTACATATTTTAGACCATATTCTGAGTTGAATTTTAATATAAGGACATCATTTATCTCCATGTCTTGATTGTTTATGAATGAATGTGAGTTGATTTGTTAGCATAGTTTGATTCTATGTTTTGAAGTTTGAGTAAGAGTAATGTGTGGATTAAAAGAAAGTTTACTGTAGACTCTAGTCACTGACCTGTTGAAGTGGCAAGGGCCCACTGCCCAACAAAGGTCAGAATCCTTATAGATTAGTGTTAGTAGTTGATTTCAATAGTATAGATGTTATACTAGCTAAATATTTGATCCTTTCATATGATAGCAGTATAGTTTAGTTTAGAGTTTCAATTATATGATTGTTTAGAGATCTTTACTTACTCTATTTTTCATACGCTCTCTCTGTTTTATGGATTTGATTTTGTTTCATGGATATGAATGTTGGTAGCAGTAGTCAGACATATTTGAAGGAGAACTAGTGAAGTTTAGAACAACACATTGTGAACCACAACATACTCAGTATATTGACTATTGAACTACCCATGCTATGTCTTGATGATTTATGTGTGATTTCCCTTTCAGAAGTGTGATTTCATAGTTAACTTTTTGGGTCAGATAGCAGAGTTGATCTGTCAAAATAACTCCATATCATACTTGCATGTGCCATAATGGAGTAGATAGCCTCTCTGTGAAAGACAACCAAAGTGTGTTTCGGTTTGCTAGTTTGTTTTGTTTCCAACATGTATAATTTAGAATAGTTCTATACTCATGACATTAGAGTTACCTTTCTTAATGGTGTCTTGTAACTCTATTGATTACGAATCCCGTATTGATAATTAATGAGTGCATTATACTAATCATATAAGTAGCACAACACACCTATTAGTTCATCCATAGCCCCAAAAATACATCTCCAAAGGGCACAAAAACTATACAACTAGTTATAAAATTGACATGCGCAGAAACACTATAGGAAGCATGCGTAGGACAAATTAAAAAGAGTGCACATGCTTTCGATGCACGACTGTGTACGATAAAAGCCACACACTTCTGTGAACGATGCATTTATGGGTCTTGTCGGCCCCTCACCCACTTCTGGTTCATCTCCCAAGTCGATTTGACCCTCAAATCTGAGCTGAATCTGAGTGGGGCGCTGGTCAAAGACCTAAGAGTTCCCTAAAGGGCCCCTTGTCCACACTAAAGATTGATTGGATAATGCCTCAAATATTTGCTATAAAAAGAGACCATGGGTGCGCTATGAATTCAAGAATCTCATTGTATTGTTATGCTGCCTCTATTCGCCTACAAGGAACCTCTTTCCTTCTTGGAGCATACTAGCATCATCTCATTAAGCTAGTCACCTCACCGCTTGAGGGAATAAGCTTGGATTTCTTCACCATTCACTTTCTAGTTTGTCATTTGTAAAAATATCTCTCACATAGGGAACTCAAGAACGCTCCCTAGGAGGAAGAGGGGATCCATAAGTCACCCTTTGTCTTTGGTGTTTGCCCACTAATATAATTTCTTCATTGGTGGCATGAATATTGGTCAATTGTTTTATTGATTTTGGTTCTAATTTCATTATGCATTTTAGTTTCATTTCTTTAGTTGTTATTAGTTTAATTGTTTGTTTATTTCATGTGATTGAGTCATTTGATTAATACACTAACTTCTATCCTGTCCAACAGACCCAACTGGACTTGCAAGTGCCCCTCTTTTGCTCATTCAAGTGGCGAAAATGATACAACAGTAAGTAATAATGAATTCACTTTAGGCTTAATCTTGCAAGTACTCATTTATGTTATATTTAGGCATTCTATTGTTGGCCAAGTTTGTCTTGTAATAGAAACTGTTAAGGACAAGGATGAAGAGATCAATTATGTGCATGAGTCCAATGACTAAGAAGATTTTTTTTTTTTAATTATATGTGGTATCTTGCTTGATTTTGTAATATGTTTTAGATCAGTAGCTCTGCATGGCTCTCAGTGGTTATTTGTTGGACTGTTACTATTACATGGTGGAGTTGCAATGCCATAAGTAAGTAGAGTGATGGCTGTGCAATTTGTTGGATTGGCATGGATTGACCCCATCATAGTGTTTTCTTAGAAAAATAGGGAGCATTGTGGTTGGTTACCTAGGTGTCTTGATATATGGAGGAATTCTCATAGGGTTGTCAATTGCTCAATTTGTGTACCAATGTTTAGCCCAGAGGTATGGTTGGTTCCTAGTTGGTATAACTATGGCAATCCAAAAGTGTATTTATTTCAAAACCATGTTAACAAGGGAGAATCATATTGTTTTTGAAATGGATGAAGACTTGTAGGTGCAAGAGTCAAATTTGAGATTCACGGAGCCAAAAAAGAGAAGAGATAAGATGGATTATAAATTTGAAGACCTTAAAAAGGGTGAATTAACAATGTGTGTATGTTTTCAAGATTGTAAATGTGTAGATAGCTAATTGTAACACCCAAAGTGTTGGCAAATATTGAACAAGCAACAAATACGTGTTGATGGTTGTTGTCATTAATGGAAACAGTGGAGATGGCAGGATAAGAAGGATAAAACCCCTTGGGGATTCAAACGTAAAAGCTCAGGAGGAACAACATTGAAGAAAACGCGTGCAGCAAGAGTTTACAGAGAAGAAGGAAGACAGAGATCCAGTGACCGTTGGATCCCATCCAAATTTCCCGAAATGCCGACAACTATCAGATCTGCAGAAGTTGCGAGGGAGATAAGCCATTGGAGATTCGGGGATCGGGATTTCAATATGCAAAGAACACAATGCAACGAAAACCCCGATTTCGCGATATGCGAAATCCCGACTGAATCTGAACCGTCAGATCAACATGTGATCTAGACCGTCGATCCAACTCACGACAGTAGTCCACGTGGCACAACCAAGTAATGACAGGTGGCAGGCAGAATCAACACTTTAGGCACATAAAAGTCACGAATCAGAGTGACACGTGGCAGTATTTAACACGTGTCAAACCATGTGTGACGTCAGCAGAGTATCAGGGTTCGGGACTTTGTAATGCCAAATCTCTTGACATCAAGAACTCCGAAATCGCGATATGCGATTTCGCGATGTAATCACAGCCGTTGGATAAGAATGAGATCTAGACCGTTGATTTCCTTCATCGACGAATTGGGAATCGGAGTTTCATGAGTCCCGTGTTCATTCACAATGAAAACACTGAAATCGCGATATGCGATTTCACGATTTGATCGTAGCCGTTAAAGAAAGAATGATCTGGACCGTTGAATCTCTGTGTGGAGTGCGAGTATTGGTATGGTTGTGGAGATGAATCAGTAACCGTTGGATTCAAGCGCAAGACCCGATCATCGTTGGATCAGAGATAATCTGCATGCCTTTTAAAGAACAAGGATAAGTGGGAGTAATCGCGATGTGCAAAATCCCGATC
>ML818196.1:145718-156481 GCA_009831015.1 Picea engelmannii
CCCCCCCCCCCTCTCAGTTGTTTTAGTATTTCCAACACAAAGTGGCATGCATGATCAATAGTCACCATCAAGCTCTAATGTGTTATGTTTAATAAGTTTTTCATCAAAGGGGAGACTTGTTAAAATAATACAAAATATGGTAAATAAAAAAAAGAAACAACTCACTATTTTAGCAGCGAGAAAAACAACCACTTTAGACATCTATTGTAGAAAAATACTTGTAGACATTATTGACATAAAATGTAACTAGTTTTCTATGAATAAATATGGGAGAAATCCTCTTAGTGTGTGGGTTTTTACCAGTTGATCTCACTATATCTTATTTAGTTAATAGTTGATTTATTTATATTTGTATCTATAACAACTTGTATCTGTATTCCTCCTCAACATCTTCTAGGTGCATTCCCTCTTCATGGTGGATGTTTCTTTTGGGGAAAATCCCTTACAGTAGGAAATCAATAATCATAAAGAAATAAAATTCCAAAAATAACACATAACAAATATATTATAACCGATTCAACTGAAATAACTAACTATCTTGAGGAGAAGAAGGATAAATTCACCGATAGTCCTACATTCGATGTTGTTCCCAAATTTCAGAATCTTCTCGCTCTTTACCAATAGTTTTCTCTACAACCTGCAAAAACTTCAAGTATAGAAGTTTATGAATAGAGGTAGTTATACTAATAACTACCCATTAGTCCAATTGAACGAAATGGAATAACCAATGCAACTAGTGTTCTACACAACATATATGAAATAATTGCAAATTGAACATTACAAACAAAATGTTTTTCAAAGGAACGAGCTTCTTATAAATATTCAACATTTTTGGTAGTTACAATGTATACCTGTCTTGTTGTGGCACTATCTCTTAGAAAATACTCTGTGTCCCTGTTGGTACAAGGGTAGACCTAGGGTTCAATGCTTCAACAACGCACCAACAAAACCCTAACTATCGGCCCTTTCAACAACACATGTGAAGCAGATGAAGTCTCACCCGAGGTAGAGGAAGGGGTGGTTGCAGGACTCCAGTGTCTGCAACCTTAGCTGGGACACAGATCTGTGATTACAATACTATAAAAAATCACTTAGAAGATGTCATTCATTAGTACTTAACCTTTGTCTATAGTGCAGATAAACTCTAATTACAACGCAACGCAATATTCAACAAGATTCAACACATTTAAGCACTTAGCATAAAGAAACAAATCAGATCTGGCATTCATTCGCATTACTGAGCACTAAGCTATTATATCAGATGCCTCTAACATTTGTAAAGATAACAACATTGATCATAAATCACATCAAAGGCACAAAACAGTAATCAAAATGCACAAAACAACCATAACACAGGATATGCGTGGTTCATCCCCAGCCTGGGGCTACGTTCACCAACTCTTCGTCTTCTTTATTATATTATGTCAATCATCTAGATGCACAGAACCATAAGGTCCTACTCCGCATAGGACAAGAGATATGTGTGCACCTTTGTAGATCCTCCTTCCCTGAGCTAGGTTACAACATAAATCCTTCACACAATCTCTTACGGTCACTTGCACTTAGCCTTGCAATTTTCATACAGTATGCAAAAAGCATGTACAACTATCACTTGCAATTATCACATCATCACACAGATGCCTATATTGTCTCCTCTTACATTGCCTATACATCTATTTATACATTAAAAAATGGGCATAAACATGGGTAAACCCATGGGCCGACATCTCGATACCCGTTACATAAGCCCAAAACCCAAAAATCCCTAAAAAGGGCCTGAGATTCCGCGATCTCTGCTTCGACTTAAGATCCACCTTTGAAAGCCTCTCAAAGTCCAAAAATAGTTCAAACCTGACCAAGGATCTCCAAAACTTGGTCAAGGGCCAACATACCCCCAACACTCACCTCTGACTCATCCCAAGTCACTCTGATCTGGGTAGCTCTGCTTCAAAATCCTTGATCCTGGCTTGAGCCGCTTCGACCTGCTGCTTTTCCAGAGCCTCCTGCTTGGTGAACTCCTGAAGAAATACCTAGTTCATGGGTCCCTCTAAGCGATGTTCAACTGAAGTGACTACTTGTTCCATCTCTGATTTTCATCCTTCAATCTCCTCAAACAGTTGGCAAGATGCATCCTGGACTGGCTGGAGCCTCTGAGTCACTTTCATGACTTTTCTCTGTATGGTATGGACCTGTTGTTGAGAAGTATGCTATTCCTAGGATCTTTTCATTCTTTCAACTATTGACAGAAGCTTCAATTGCGCCTGTACTATTGCTTCTTGCTGCTTTTCTTCCTGGAGTTGTGACTCCAATGTCTTCAATTTAGGGTCCTCACTAAGTCGCTCATAAGTCTGCACACTTCTACTGCTAAGTTGTTTTTTCCATCCCTTTCGTCACATAAATGAGCAAAATAAGGATGCTTACAAGTCTAGTTGGGTTGGCTGGACAAGACAATAATGAATGCAAGAGTTAGAAACATCAAGCATAATAAATAAACAAAGAACTAAGCTTATAAATATAAAATAAACTAAACTAGAGTGCATAAGGGAAATAGAACAAAAATAAACAACATTCATGCACCAATGGATAAGTTGTATTAGTGGGAAAACACCAAAGAGAAAGGGAGATTTATGGGTCCCCTCTTCCTCCAAGGGAGGGCTCTTGAACCCCCAATGATTGAGCTCTTCTTACAAACAACAAACTAGAAGGAAATGGTGAAGAAATCCAAAGCTCATTCAATCAAGAGGTGATGCGAATATCTCAATGAAATGGTTCTTGTATTCTCTTGATGAGGAAAGAGGATCCTCCAAGAGAATATAGGCAGCATAACAATACAAATGAATTCCTTGAAAATATAGTGCACCCATGGCCTCTTTTTATAGCAAAGATTTGAGGCATTATTCAACTAGTATTTAGTGTGAACAAGAGGCTCTTTAGGGCATGCTTAGGTCCTTGAACAGCCTCCCACTTGGATTCAGCTTGGATTTGGGTGTCAAATCGACTTGGGAGATGAACCAGAAGTGGGTGGAAGGCCAACCAAAATCATAAATGCGCCATTATGAGGTATGCATGGTTTTTTGTGTCGACAATCGCGCATTGGGCGCATGTGCACTTTTCCGACGTTTTTAGACTATCACACGTGTGCACTCTACCTTTGTATCCTTAGTGCATGATGATTTTATAACCAGTTGTATAGTTTTGTGCCCTTTGGAAATGCATTTTTTGGGCCATGGATGAAATAATGGGTGTTTGGAAATGTTGGATTCATGTAACCATTTGCAGATGAAATTCCAGTGATAACACTATTGACATTCCAAAGCTAATGCTCTGATCCTATCAATAGGATACGTAGACAGTGATGTAATGGATCCTTCCAATGGACAAGAAGCCTTCATAAATGTAGTTTTGTCCGTTATGGTGCGGTCCCAATGGTTCGATGGTGAGATTTTTTATCATAACTCTTGTTCTAACTGTTCGGGAATGTTAATCTAATGGTTATAATGCCTCCAACAGTCACATGGAGAAGTGACAATATGAGTTTCTTTGATATTCCGACGAAGTTCAAATTATGGAGACCTTACTTCTGTGAAGTCTTCTCTGAAACTTCCTATAATTTCTCCAACTTTGCTTTCTTCCTGCTGAGATTTCTATCCTTCTTCCCTGTGATCTACGTTACTGGGTTCCTCTTCCCATTATGATTCTTATCTCCTCTTGGCATAGTAACTTCGCGTTGTTGGTGTTATTTCGTAGGGCTCAAGGCCAATACTTCTTCTCTGTTTGTGGTAGGCTCTCTACTCTCTTGTATAGACATGTTTTTCAGGTCTGCTTGCATTCTTTCAATTTCAACAACCATATTTCTAGTCCTCAGTAGCTTCGACTGGTTTTCTTTTTCTGCCAGTAAGTGTGCTATTCTCTTAACCATGAAGTCTCTTAGTTCTTTCTTTTCTTGTTCTAGATCTTCCTCTTCTTGTTTTCTTTGGATACGATCTTTCTCAATCCAGGTTTTTCCTAGTAACATAGCAAATGGGGTGTTGTTCTCAATAAATTTAACAACCTCAAATTCTTCTTTTGTTGAAGTTCCATGAGCACTCATAGATGTATGGGTAAGTCTTCCACATAGGGTTATCAACTTTCCTCTAAATAATCCTATTCCTCCCAATGAGGGAATCATAACATGCTTTCCTAAAATTTCCCAAGTACTTTCTGTCATGATATTCACCTATGTTTCCTCGTCCAGAACACATTCTATGTCAAAGTCTCCTATTCTTGTTTCGATGCACTCTTTCTCTTTGAATATCTCTAATAAGGTGATATCTTGTGGTCATTCAGGGTTTCTTTTATTTCTGACAATACAGTCTCTGATCCTTTCTGGTGTTCTTCCATAGTATTAATTTATGAGTCTTTCTCATGTTTATCTTGTTCCATATTCATTCTTTCAAGTTTATCAATCATTCTAGGGAAATCCAAAACTTCATGGTCCATAGATTTACAACAAAGACAACTAGGTCATCTATCAGGGAAATCCTTAGCAAGATGGCCTGGTGTTCTACAACTGTAACAAAGGGTTAATCCTCTCTTTCTCTTAAATGATCCCCAACCTTTCTTGTACTGCGCACTAGGATCATAGTAACTAACCTGTAGAAAATTCTTCCTAGGATCCTGCATCCATTTGTTAGTCCAAACATTCTTTCTATGCATAGGAATAATATATCTTTCATTATTTTTATTAGATCTACTCATATCAAATCTTTTTTCTTCTAACTGTGTTGTAGTTTTCAGACTAGGACAAAATTTACCAAACATACATAAATCCATACTTTTGAAACAAAAATTTCCACTTATCTTACCTTTATCAAAGCACAAAGCATTCAAATCTTCCCTTTTTAATAAAATAAACTCATCGATCTTACCTCTATTAGAGCACACAACTTTCAGATATTACCTCTTTTCTTTAGATCTGTCTCCACAAAACTTTGTAAAACAAGTAGAACACTGCGCACTAAAGAAACAGATCTATACATAGAGCTTTATTTCTTTTCCTCAATTCCCAACAATCACAGTTTCAAGTCCCGACAACAGAACCATTTTTTGGCACAAGGGCAGACCCAGGGTTCAATGCTTCAACAAAGCACTGACAAAACCCTAACTACCGACCCTTTCGACAACACCTGCAAAGCAAATGAAGTCTCACCTGAGGTAGAGGAAGGGGTGGTTGCAGGACTCCAGTGTCTGCAACCTTAGCTGGGACACAGATCTGTGATTACAATACTCTAACAAAGCACTTAAAATATTTCATTCATTAGTACTTAACCTTTGTCTACAACACAGATAAACCCTAATTACAACACAACAAATTATTCAACAAGATTAAACACATTTAAGCACTTAGCATAAAGAAACATATCAGATCTGGCATTCATTCACATTACTGAGCACTAAGATATTATATCATATGCCTCTAACATTCGTAAACATAACAACACTAAGCATAAATCACATCAAAGGCACAAAGAAATAATCAAAATGCAAAAAACAACCATAACAAAGGATATATGTGGTTCACCCCCAGCCTGAGGCTACGTCCACCAAATCTTCGTCTTCTTTATTATCTTCTGTCAATCATCTACATGCATAGAGCCATAAGGTCCTACTCCGCATAGGAAAAGAGATATGCGCACCCCTCGCTAGATCCTCCTTCACTGAGTTAGGTTACAACACAAATCCTTTACACAATCTCTTACAGTCACTTTCACTTAGCCTTGCAAGTTTCACACAATATGCACAAAGCATGTACAACTATCACTTGCACTTTGCACATCATCACACAGATGCCTATATTGTCTCCTCTTACATCGCCTAGACATCTATTTATACATTAAAAAATGGTCCTAAACATGGGTAAACCCATGGGCCGACATCCCCATACCCGTTACATAAGCCCAAAACCCAAAATTCCCTAAAAAGGGGTCGGGATTCCATGATCTCTAATTTGACTTGCGCTCCACCTTCGACAACCTGTCGAAGTAACAAAATAGGTCAAACCTATCCAAGGATCTCCAAAACTTGGTCAAGGGCCAACAATCCCTCCACCCAAGATCCTTCTATAAAGGTTGGTCCTGATCTTCGATTCATCGACATACTTAAGGAGAGTATAAGGGAAAATCCTAGTAAGAATTGGAAGGTTCTCAAAGAAGACTGGAAAAAAGGGTTTCCAGGTCAAGAAATAGAAAAACATGGGAGGTATTTGGGCTTACAAACATAACGGGTGAATCTAAATGGATGTTTTCTTTGATATGCAATGAATCATTACCTTTCTCCTTGGACCAAATGCTCTATTTAAGTCGTCTCTAGTTGGTTAGAGACAGTTGAGTATGGGTAAAAGAAGTTAGGAAACTAGACAAACCTGTAACTCAACATTTAGTTAGGCACACATGTGCGCGTGGACACACACACACATATTAAGCATTTATTAACATGTATGTGACTTTCCTTGGAGAAACCCACATATACGTGTGTTTCATAACTGTCAGTGAACACACAAGTTCAAAAAAACTATTTTTTAGAAGACACACACACACACACACATTAAGCATTTATTAACATGTATGTGACTTTCCTTGGAGAAACCCACATATACACATGTTGCATAACTGTTAGGGCACACACAAGTTCCAAAAACTGGTTTTTAGCAGATCACAAGGAGGTACGAGGAAGAGTTTTATGCAAATAGTATAGGGACTAGGCCAATAAGAGCATCAATGCTTCAATGGTCGCAATTGATGGTATAACAAATGCCCCCCTAATGTGTGAGTTTAGAAGAGAAAATCATGGATAAAATACATTATATGTCTTCAAAGAGTAGTAAGTCAGGGTGAAGGTCATAAGAATCCAATTTAAGGACAACAACCAACAACATAAACAAGTCAGAATGCTCAATTCCTGAGGTGTGAATACCCATTCTTAGGTGTGATTAAACACATGGACAATAATCAAGTACATTGGGGATCCATGAAAAATGTTTATATATAAAGCAATGATCATGGCCACAAAAGAGATACATGATGGGTCCATGTCAAATAAATATCATAGCCATGAAAGAGATACAAAGTGTATTTATGTCTCAAAATCAGTGAAGGATATCTAGATAAAAGAGTTGGATAGCTGATCCTCCACAAGTACCGATGTAATTAGTGGTATTGTCTTCATAACTTAGGAAGAAACATAAAATAAGTTATGCTACTACGTTCTTGAGGTATTCAAATCAACTATCATGGTACAAGTATGCACTATGAGAATAAAGGAGTTGAGATCGAACACAATGAGAGACCATTTGATTACTAGTCATTGATGTATACCGTTAACAAACATGAGATAATCCATCGAGAATGATAATGGGCATCAAGGTACCTAACACAATATAACAAGTGTGAATAGAGGAGTTGATGTCGAAAACTTTATAGAATCTATCGATCAGGGGACATTAATGTATTCCCACTATCAATATCGAGGGAACCTGCCACTTGTGACTGAAATCCCCAAGGTACTAATAATGACTCTAGATCCCTGTCCTAGAGAAAGATGTGTTGAAGTTGATAGTAAGATATCTGTTGGAAGGAGGGAATTAAGGAATCCCCCATCATCCAAAACGAGGACTAGAAGAAGGCCAAATATTTGGAAGAACTTGTATGAAGGATGAAGAATGGGATATTCTTGATAGAAAGGCACTAGGAATGATACGACTATGCCTGGAAACTTTAGTGGATTTCAATATTTCAAAAGAAAACAAAAATAGAGGATATGATGAATGCATTGGATAAACTATATGAAAAACCCTTGGCTTCCAACAAGGTATTTCTAATGAAGTGATTATTTAATATGAATATGTCAGAAGATGGGTATGTTACTGATCAATTAAATGAATTCAATACGGTCACTAATCAATTAAGTTATTTAAAAGTATACTTTGATAATGAGGTCAGGGATCTTCTAATCTTGTTCTCATTTCCATAACGTTGGAAGGGCTTGGTCATGGATGTAAGTAACTCTATCTTTGGTTCAAACACTTTGAAATTTGATGATGTTGTTGGTATTATCCTTAGCGAAGAAATGCGACAGAAAAGAACAAGTGAGATATCAAGTAATGCATTGAATATGGAGAACAGGGGAAGACAAAGGAAATACAAAAGAGTCTAGGAAACCATGGGAAATATAGGAAGGGTAGATCCAAATCCAAACTAGGAAAGACAGAGTGCTGAAATTGTGGGAAGAAAGGACATCTGAAGAAAGACTACAGAGCTCCAAAGAAACAAAGAGATGGACAGTAGACGAAAAATCAAGAAGCAAATGTAGCAGGTGATGTGTTGAAATATGCTTTGATTGTTTCTTTAGATAATATTACTAAGTCTTGGGTAGTAGATTCAGGGGCTTCATTTCATGCCACACCCGATAGGAAATATTTTCAAAATTATGTTCAAGGTGATTTTGGAATGGTTTATTTGGCTGATGATGAACCATATCAAATTGTTGGAATGGGTAAGGTACAAATAAACAAAAAGAATGGAAACCAATGGTTACTGAAAGAGCTGAGACATATACTAGATATGAGAAGAAATATAATTTCAACAGGAAAGTTGGAAAGTGAAGGATGTATATCTACATTTACAGATAAGGTGTGGAAGGTCACTAAAAGATCACTAGTAATGGAAAAAAGAGAGAAGGTAGGTACATTGTATTTATGTAATGGTAATTCCGACTCTTCTATCTCTTTAGATTCTACATGATTGGATACAACATCATGCTATCATAGGCTTGGACACATGAGTGAGAAGGGAATGAAAATACTTCACAAAAGGAATTTTTTGGCAGATCTTCAAAAAAGTTGATTTGGATTTTTGTGAACACCGTGTTTATGGAAAATAGAAGAAAGGCATATTTCTCATGGTAGGAAAGGAAAAGAATAGTGAAAAATTAAAGCTTGTGCATACAGATGCATGGGGACTAGCTCATATATCATCTCTTGGAGGCTCTCATTAATTTTTTTCTTTTATTGATGATGTAACTAGAAAAACTTGGGTTTATTGCATTCAAAAAAAATATGATGTTTTTGACACTTTTAATAAATGAAAATATTTGGTTGAGAATGAGACAGGAAAAAGGTTGAAGTGTCTCAGATCAGACAATGGAGGTGAATACTACATCAAGGAGTTTGATAATTATTGTTCTGTTGACGGGTTCAACTTCTCCCGAAAACAACGAGGGGTACTCCCTGGTATATGGTCCCAACTAGACTATACACCATTTAAATGAGTAGTCCCATCCAGAATTTGTCCCGACTGCCATTTATTATTTTCTTTTGGTTTTATTACCGGAAACAGTCCAGTGTACCAATGAGGTGGATGGATAGTGAGAATACAAATGAAAATATGTATATTAACACCATTTATGTAAATACAACTAATCTATGCTAACCTATCCTATCTAGGAGCACACTAGAGTAACTGATGAGTTACAATGCAACCAAAATCTTACACAACTTCTATACAGTTAACTGCAACAAAAGAGGAAGATTGGAGAGAAGTGCATACATATGTATATAAATAGATTAATCTTGATCACAACAATGTATACTATAATAACCCAAAAATATCAAGGCATTGAAATATTCAAAGAAATATCAATAACTTCAGAATGAAAAACATTGTATAAGAATTAGTCTATAACAAACAAAAATTCTTACAGTCCATAGAAACAATAGTTATCTTCACTTGAAGTAGTTCAAAGTTCTAATTCGTTTCTACACAGAATTCCTTCTATAATATGTTGGCCCCGAGGGATTCTCAATATAAATCAACAAAGTATGTGTTCTCGAAAAAACTCTTGGGTCTATACAATGCTTGAAAATCCAAAAAATCCCTTTACGAAGGAGATTCTATCACATTTTATACAAAAAACTAGTAACTCCTATGTGTCCTTTCACCTTCTTCTTGAAGTGGCAGTTACAAAACTTTTCATCTTCTCTACCCTAATGACAAGTGGCAGAAATGCTGAAATTTGAAGTGGTTAGGAAAATGATGAGAGAACAAAGGTCGTTTTGTCCTTTCCCTATGAACTTTTTCTTTGGAGATAAGTTGTCCAAACTTCCATCTAGTTATATAGTGACTCGATTCTCTTGTATGTTATCTTTTCCAATGTTTCATTGTTCATGGTGATGATTTCATCAAGGGTGATCATATCCTTCTCTAATTTCTTCATGAAATCTGGTACCATGGTGTGAAGCTTCACTGGCTGTAGTAGATATTTGGTCAATGAGATCGGTGGAGACAAAGGTTTCTGCTTCAACTATCTGTTTCCTTCGACTCGTGTTGTCTTGGAATGCATTCACCAATTCTTGTGTGACCAAATTATTCCCAATTTCATCTAATCTTAGGAGATGACCACTCCTTATCAGTTCTTGGTCAACTTTGTGAGTCCTTGAACATATTTCCATCACCTTGGTTACTTCTTTATATGCTCTTTTCCCCATCTACTGACAATGATCTAATGCATACATGTCTTTATTTCTTGCTTATTTTGAGGGTCTATATAGCTCAGGAGGTGCATCGGGATTCTCCTTTATTTGAGTATCATGTTGGATCATGTTGTCATTGATGCCAATGGTTTGATTACTTGGGAGATTGTTGGATCATATGTCATTGATGTAAATGGTTTGGCTTGATTGATGTCATTGGTTGATGTCAAGTAATTGATTGATATGATTCCCTTGATGA